>JAULCF010964560.1:0-47830 GCA_032361265.1 Devaleraea mollis
GGTCAGATAGGATTAGAGATTTGCCAAATTTTGAAAATTTGGTAAATCTAACACCCTCTTCATATAAGAGACCAAATGGATTCACTTTGCACTTATTATTTTTAAAAAGAAAAATAATATTGAAAAAGAGCCTCATTTTGTCTTAGTTAGATATTATTAGGAAACCGCATATAAGAAGATGTTACTTTTACTCAAAAATATGGTCTAATAATTGGGGAATTAGATTATTATTGCCATATTGGCAACTCATATTTACTCCCATCGAACTTTTGAATTAGAGAGATTATTTTATTACTAAATTTTGGGAATTATGTTAATCGTTTACATTGCAACTGGAGCTTTCCTTGTTGGAGCTTCACTAATCGTTGGGTCTAATTTATTATCACAAAGAGGTAGAAAACAGTAGGAATCATTTTTAAAATTTTGATTTTAACCCCTTCCCCAAACCTCATTGTTGTATTTTAGATTCTTATTCTTCAAACATTTTATACCCGTTCTTAATCCATTGACTGTCATTGGGAACATTCTGTTTTCTGTATATTCTCTAAGAATAGCAGTTGACTCGTAATAGGACCAAGAGTACTCTGGGTTTGGATTTATCCATATCATATTGGAGAAGTGAGCCTTCATCCGACGAAGCCATGTTATGCCCGGCTCATCATTATAGTGCTCAACACTTCCACCTTTATAAAATATTTCATAAGGAGACATTGCTGCGTCGCCAATAAAGATGACTTTATAATCTCTATTGTATTTATTAATAAGATCCAAGGTTGGGATTCTTTGTTGGAATCGACGATTGTTATCTTTCCACACCGTTTCATAGAGACAATTATGGAAGTAATAATATTCCAAGTGTTTGAACTCATGTTTAGCTGCTGAAAAAAGTTGAGCACAAAATTCGATGTGGTCATCCATCGATCCTCCAATATCCATTAGTAGTAATACCTTTATTCGATTTTGCTTAGAAGGCACCATCGAAATATCTAGCATCCCCGCATTTTCAGAAGTCTTCTTTATCGTATCATCAAGGTCGAGTTCAGTAGGTACGCCTTCGCGGGTAAGGTGTCGGAGCCTTTTCAAAATTAATTTCATATTTCGAGTATTCAACTCTACATCACCATCCAGATTTTTAAATTCTCGTTTTTGCCAGACTTTTATAGCTGTCCGGTTACCTGCAGACTGAGGCCCCATTCTAAACCCTTCAGGATGATATCCACCAGCTCCAAAAGGTGAAGTACCTCCAGTACCAATCCATTTATTACCTCCTTGATGTCTTTCTTTTTGCTCCTCCATCAATTCCTTAAACCGATTCATCAAAGCATCCAAACCACCAAGCTTTTCTAATTTCTCTCTCTCTTCATCACTAATAAATTTAGAAAGCATATTTTCTAACCAGCTTTTGGGAATCTTGGTTTCTAACAACTCGTCACTAATCATCTCAATACCTTTAAAATGAGAACCGAATATCATATCAAACCGATCTAGATGTGCTTCTTTTTTGACAATTATTGATTTTGACAATGCATAAAACTCATCGATATTATGTCCAATCACTTCTTGTTTTAATGCTTCAAGTAGATTCAGGTATTCATGGAGACTAACTGGAATCCCATTTTTACGAAGGCTGTGGAAAAAATTAAGGAACAAATTTTTTAATTTTTAACCTGTTTGAAATAACTGAAAAGAGAACAGGTTGGTTAGAAATATTTAAACACGGCTAAAATGAAAAGGTTTATTTGATAGCACTTATGCAAGTTAGGTAAAAAACAATATACTTAAAAGATGCTCTTAACGTCTTCTAATAGATACAGCAATTCCTCCTGCTAGTAAAGCGAATCCTGCAGCAATCCACATACTCATTGACATTCCGTATTCATTGGAAACAAATCCAACCATCGGTCTTCCAAATAATCCTCCACAGATACAAGCTGTTGCGATGGAAGCAATTCCTACACCTGGATTTACGTTTTCTAGATTAGCAGAAAGACTATAGAGTAGGGGAATGATTGTCGCCATCCCAATTCCTGAAATTGCAAAACCCAAAATAGCTATCAAAGGAGTTGAGGTAAAGGCGGCGAGTCCAATTCCAAAACTTGCGAGAATACAACCCATAGTAATGATTTTTCTCTTTCCAATCTTAGGCACAATAGTATCGCCAGATAAACGGCCTATGGCCATGGTAGTCGAAAATGCAGCAAATCCAAGTCCTGTCATAGCTGCCGAACTTTTCAAAGTTTCTTTTAAATAAACAGCACTCCAGTCCATAATGGTCATTTCAGCTAAGACGATACAAAAGCCTATAAAGAAAAACCCAAGAACGGGAAGGGTAGGGATAGCAAAGGCTGGTGCTTTCAGATCAGAATTTGGTAAGCTGAACCAGGTTTTTCGAAAGATGAAATTTAAAATAAGCAAAATAAGAATGAGGATGACCATATGCCTATAAGGGCTAATCCCCATCTCAGATACTAAACCAGCACTCACAGATCCGATGATTGCTCCAATACTAAACATCCCATGACAACTCGACATAATTGATCGCTGATATTTCTTTTCTACCATAGACGCAGAAGCATTGACTGTAATAGTTAAAAAGCCCATTACTAGACCTACAAAAAACATAGCGATAAGAAAAGAGAAATAGGTCTCAACAGTAAATGGTAGAATATAAACAGCAGTTTGAAAAATTACACTAAAGAAGGTCACTTTTCCAGTAGGATAGCGATCCATAATATAACTTGAAAAAGGACTGATGATTAGGCTGCCAATAGACAAGACCAGCAGTGCCGTTCCTATTTGGCCATCATTGATGCCTAATTGAAGTTTTAGCTCAGGTAGGCGGATTGCCCAGGTACTCATCAGAAGACTAAGTGTGGTGAACCCAAAACCAACAATAATACTTTGCGGATGTAAAAAATATGATTTTAAGAGTTTAAGCATTGTTTTCGTTTCGGTATAAACCTACTACTTATTTATTAGAGACAGGCATTAAAAAAAGCTACTCCTATATTTTAGAAGTAGCTCTTTTAAGAAATTTGTTATTTTTTTAGTAACGGTTGTTATATCCGCCACCACCACCGCCACCACGGTTGTATCCGCCGCCGCCGCCGCCACGGTTGTATCCACCACCACCGCCGCCACGATTATCTTCTTTTGGTCGTGCTTGTTTTACAACAATTGTTCTTCCGTCTAATTCACTCTCATTAAGATCTCCAATAGCAGCGTTTCCTTCATCGTCATTAGGCATCTCTACGAATCCGAATCCTTTAGATCGGCCAGTATCCCGATCCATAATAACTTTTGCAGAAGATACTTCACCAAATTGCTCGAAAGCAGATTGTAAGTCTTCGCTAGTAGTGTCATAATTGAGTTTTGCAACAAAAATATTCATAATAAAAAAGAGGGTTAAAGAAAGAAGTTTTTACTTCAGACTGAATGATTATTTATAAAAAAAAAGAAAACAACGAAAAAAATCGATTGTTCCCTACAAATATACTTTGCATTATATAAACATGCAATATGTAAGGGGAATCTGAGAAAAGAAATTAATATAAAATTAAATGAAGGAACGACTTAAAGGTTCAAAGTGAATTCATCTAGAATCCTTTTTAAGCTAAGTGTCAGGTTAGTATTCTCTTTCAATCTTAGCAAGTAGATCAAAATTCATCCGCTCGATGTCGGTCAACAAGCTATCTTGATATTCAAGTTGCGGAGTATACCATGATTGCATTTCAAAATAATTTTGGATAGGTAGATCAGAAAAGATATAGCCGTTTTCAGCAAGAATCTCTTCTTTCATAAGCTTTATTTCGTCTACTTTATAGTGGGCTAACTCAGATGCTAGAAGTAATTTAGCTGATGATTGAGGAAAGTATCTGGCCTTGCTAATTTGAGCCTTTTGAGATAATTTTTTTAAATGTCCTAGGCTATTAATCTCATAATATTCATAAATCGTACCCTCAATCCGGTTAGATAATTTTTTAGATTGATCTACATAAAAAAGTTGATCAGGTACAATTGTATGCGTAAGAATATTGTTTTCATCAAAAAAATCATGATAAGCAAACTCTACAATTTTATTATTGATAAAATTGATATTCATACTTCCCTCAAAAGATAAGTCCCACATTCGGACACATTGAAGAATCTCTCCTGCAGGAGAAAAAATATCCAGATAAGTTTTACTCCAATCATCATAGATGTCGAAATACTCATGAAAGACTAATCTGAAAGTATCAATTCGGCCAATTTCCTGAATGTGAAGATCAAAACCTTTTGAAATAGTAGAATCAGGAAGATATTTTGCTACACTTGTATGAAGCTCTATTTCAGATGCTGGAATCATCTGTTCATCTGAAAGCTTCTGTAAAAACGAACTAAACTCGACAATCTTATCTCCTTTTGTTATTCCATTTTTTAGACTAGTCTGGACTGGTAGAGCTACTAAACTATTGCCAGGATTAGCATTGTCACTACTCGTGCAACTTATCAGATAAATTAAAAAAGAAATTAGAAAAGCATTTCTAAGCATATGGAAAAATAGATATGATAGTGGTTTAGCTACGTTTGAAAATATATAACGATTTATTTTTTATCGAAATTTTAGATTAACGTAATAATTACTCAAAAGGAATAGGGAGGAAGTGTTTTGATATTATATGATATTTTAACTGTGAAAAAAAAGCTATGTTTCAAAATAAGAGTCAAACCAAAATTTACTTTATAATCAATTCCATTGGCTTGCTACTTGAATACAATTACGAATAATGCTCTATAATCATACCAAAATGATTGAATTGGTATTTTTTTTAAATAAATTTAATATGTTTAATAGTCTAATATTCAGTTATTTAGATATATTTATTTTTCAAGATAAGATACTGGTTGGAAAAGTATAGCTTTCGAGATGATAGTTAAGAGGAAATTGATAGTTTCAAATGTCAGGAGGAAGACTTGCTGTTTATTGAAATAGCTAATAAAAAAGGGTCATTCTCTAGTATAAATCTTTATAGATCACTGCAGTTTGATCAAAGGCTTAAATCAAATTACAGAAGAATCAAAGCGAACTAAAGTGTATTTTTATAACATCTGTATTTTATAGAGGCCATCAAAACACTACTCTTCCTGCTTGTTACTCCGATAAGAAATCTACGTTTAAAGCCTCAGGAAAATGTGTTTTTGAAAAGATATTTATTGAAAGTGGCTTGGTGATTGCTTAATTTTATTTACTGTCTGATAGTAACTTAGCTTTACAAGAATTCTTGTAAACTCATCTCTTAGAGTACAGACCAAATGGAATTCCATCAATAAATAATTAAATAGAATATAAAATTAGTTTTTTTGTTCGATATTTAGAACAAGAGTTTTATTACCTAATACCTATTAAATAATCCGTGAATGGATACTAGCTTTTATTCGACTGATAAGGACATTGAGATTCCATATGAGCAAATTGTTAAGCAGAACAAAGCTGGAATAATATATCTAGAAAATGATATTATTACCTATGCTAATAAGGCTTTCTTAGATCTTATGTATAGACCTTTGGATAATATAATTGGTATTTCGATCTTTGATTTGATTGATTCTCAAGATAGAAGTAAGTTAGAAGATGGTATCTCATCAATGAAAAACGGATTCACGGATAGCTTTAGTAATAACTTAAAACTATTGACGGATGAAGAATCTATTGTTTATTTTTCGCTACACCTAAGTATTCATACTCAAACAGATTCTTCCGTAAAGTTGATAGGGGCGTCTCGAAATGCTACCTACAGGGTCAAGAAGATGGAAGAGTTGATTGCTTCAAAATCTATGTTCGATTCTCTTTACAATAATATCGTGGATGGAATAATGATATATGATTATCAACAAGAAAGAATAATTGATTGTAATGCTTCTGCATTGAAGATATTTAGATACAAAGAAAAAAAGGAATTACTAAAGATTAATCGCTTCCAGTTTGTTCCTCAGTTTTCTCCTGTTTTCCCGGGTGTAGATTTTCATAGAGAAACAAAAGATCACGGTCAGCGTGTAATGAGAGGAGAAGCATTCAAAACACCAGGAGCTTTTGTAATTGCTAATGGAGAACATATCATTGTGCATGCGAATGTAGTTCCTACCTTTCGTAATTATGGAGAAGCGTATATTATTTTTCAAGATAGTACGAAGCGTGTGTTAGAGAAGCAGGCCCAAAAAGCAGCTGAAAAAAAATACAAAGACATCTTTCAAAATTCTCATGAAGGAATTATCTATACAGATCTGAATACAAAAAAACGGATCATGTGTAATGATAAAGCCTTGCAATTGTTTGGTGTTTCTAGTTTTGAAGAATTACAAAAATTATCGCCAAATGATTTTTTTACAAACGATAAGATAGAAGGCTTATTACCTAGTGAGCTATTTAATTCTAAAATAGAAGAAGTAGTAAAAAAGGGTAAAGCGGAAGTTTCTTTTTGGTTAAAAAAACAAACAGGAGAAACGATTAGGGCAGTTGTGGTAATGACTAAGGATGAAAGTGATAAAAAAAGCCCAAAGATTATTTCTTTTATAAGAGATATTACTAATCTGTACAATGCGGAGCTTGAACTCAATGAGAAAAATAATCAGTTAGAATCTTATATCACCGCTAATTTACAATTAGAAAACTTTGCTTATATCGCATCTCATGATCTTCAAACACCATTAAGAGGGATTGTTAGTTTTACTCAATTACTGCGTCGCAGCCTTGGTGAAAAGCTTTCAAGTCTAGAAGAAGAATATATGGACTTCATTGTTAGTTCTACTAAAAATATGCGGAATTTAGTGATGGATATTTTGTCCTACTCTCAAGTTGATGTGGCAGATATTAATATCAATGCACTAAATCCAAAAGAATTGATTAGTGAATTATGCCAGGAAATGAGAGAAGATATTGAAGAGAAAAAGGCAATAATTAATTTCGAGAATCTACCAATCTCTGTTAATGCGGATGCTATTAAACTAAAACAGTTATTTCAAAATCTTATTTCTAATGGGGTAAAGTTTTCAACTAATGACAGAACGCCAATCGTTAACATAAGATGTAAATCAGAAAAAGAGCAATGGTTGTTTTCTGTTCAGGATAACGGGATAGGAATTGAATCAGATTTTTATGATAAAATATTCCTGATCTTTAAAAGACTACATTCTAAAGAAGAGTACGATGGAACGGGGATAGGTCTTGCTATGGTGAAAAAAATAGTTGAACAACATGAAGGAAAGATTTGGCTGAATTCTACTCTTGGGGAAGGTACAACGTTCTGGTTTACTATTAAAAAGAAACTCAAGCTAGTAGAAAGTGAAAATACTGAAATGTAGGAATCTGTTACAATTTATTTATAAACAAAATTCTTCTGCAATATAAAATTATAAGTTATAGCTACGATTATTGCAATGATGACTTTTGACCACATGTAATGTAAACCAAAAAATTCAGTAACAAAATATACTCCGCCAGTATTCAAAAGTAAACTTCCTACAGATACTAAAATATACCGGAAAGCCTGAGTTTTAATTTTTCCTTCCTTCGCTTCAAAAACCCAGTATCGACCCAGTAGAAAATTTGTAACAGCTCCTAAAGCTGCTCCAATTGCATTGGATATCCAATATAATATTCCTACAATTTCTGTAAAAAAAAAGGTTGCTAGAAAGTCAACAGCAGTACTTGCTAGAGCAGCTACCTGAGCTGCCGCAAATAGCTTAGTTAAAGATTTTTTTTGAGGAGGATCTTCTTGATCTAAAGGCTTCATGATGTGTAGCGTAAAGAATTATGTTTAACCTGTTTGATGGTCTGTAATTTTCATAAATAATTGATCCTGATTCATTGAGAGGAAATAGTGTTGATAAGTTAGGTTGATCTTGAAAACCAGATTCCAGATAATTTAGTCTAACTACTTACAAGCAGATAAATTTGTAAAACTAAGTTAGCATAAACACCTGCAAGTACATCATCTAACATAACTCCCCAGCCCCCTTTGATACTTTCTAGTTTTCGAATACCCAAAGGTTTCCAAATATCAAAAATTCGAAACAGTACAAATCCTGCAATCAAGTAATACAAATTGACAGGAATAAAAAGGATAGCAATCCAGATTCCGATAGCCTCATCGATCACTACTTTCGATGGATCTTTCCCCCATTCTGACTCTAACTGATCAGTAACGTAAACACCAATTAGTGTTGTTATTATTGTTACGATGACCAATGGCCAACCATAAACAGTAAGGTTGGGATCAAGCGTTTGCCAAATATAAATGCCTATTGCAGCAAGTAAAGCTCCAGCAGTTCCGGGAGCGATAGGAGCATATCCAGCACCAAAAAAAGTCGCCAGAGTTTTATAAATAATCTTCATGTAAGTTAAAATCTAATAATTCTGTCAAGCTACTTAAAAGTATAAAATCAATCTTCGGGTTTTATATCTTCCGGAGGAGTATCATTTTCTAAATTGGGTTTCAAAAGATGTTTTTCCAAAAATTGTTGAATCTCTTCATTTGAAACATCCTTTTCAAATTGTATCGGTTTGCTAAATTTTACAGAAAGCTGTGTTCCTCTTTTTTTATAACGCAAGCCTTTTTTATCAAAAGCATCTCGAAATCCTGATAACTCAACTGGAACAACAATTGGATGGAAAGCTTTTATTAAGCTAGCCGCTCCTTTTCTGACTGGTGCATTAACGGTCGTCGTTCCTTGTGGGAAAGTGATAACCCAACCATAAGCAAGTGCTTTCTTGATTTTAGAAGGAGCCTTTATATCAGAAGACCTTGCTACATCTTTCCCCTGATGTCGCCAAGCCCTTTTTACAGTCACCGCTCCAGCATAGGAAAAAACCTTTGGCAACCAGCCACCATTTTTCATCGTTTCTTCAGCAGCAATATAATAAGATTTAACTCTAGGAAGTAAAAGATAGATAGGACTGTTCGTTTTTTTTAAACGCCATTTTACTCTTGCAAAAATATGATACAGCGCCATCACATCAGCAAAGTAGGTTTCATGATTAGAAACAAAGAGAACATTTGTACTCGGAAGATCCATTAGATATTCCATTCCTTCGACATCTGTTTTATTGACAATGTTGAAACGTCGATAGGTAGCAGCACCAATAATACTAGTCAATAGTCTTTTTAAAAGAACAACATTCCCAAAAGGATCTCGAATCCGCTTACCCCACTTCGTCTTAGGAGGCCCCAAAAGTTGCTCCCTTTTCTTTTTAAAAACTGATCGCATAGTATTAGTTTGTCAAAAAATGCTCTACATCAAACTTAGGGTTTAAATCTTAGTTGACAAAATAAGGAGAGGAGTTTAATGTTTTTTGTTTTGTCATTTAATTACTTTTTATTCAAAAAGCCCTGAACTCAAATACCGATCACCTCGATCACAGGCAATAAAGACAATTACGCCGGATTCTAATTCTTCTGCTTGTTTCAATGCAGCAGTAAAAGCACCTCCGCTACTCATTCCAGCCATAATACCCTCTTTACGAGCAAGATTTCTAGTAGAATGGATCGCTTGATCAGTACTTACATCAATAATTCGATCAACTCGATGTGGTTCAAAGATTTTAGGAAGAAACTCTGGAGACCAACGTCGAATACCTGGGATACGAGACCCATCTGTCGGCTGTGTACCGACAATCTGGATTGCAGAATTTTTTTCTTTTAAATAACGAGAAACCCCCATGATCGTACCTGTTGTACCCATTGCAGAGACAAAGTGGGTAACTTGCTCATTGGTATCTCTCCAAATTTCTGGTCCTGTCGTTTGATAATGCATTCCATAATTATCAGGATTAGCAAACTGGTTAAGCATGGTATAATCTTCTTGCTCAGACATTTCTATTGCAAGTGTTCTTGAATATTCTATGGTTTGTTTTGCAGGAGTTAAGATGACTTTAGCACCATAGGCTTTCATGGAGAGGATCCGTTCAGCAGTCGCATTATCTGGCATGATCAAAGTCATTTTCAAACCCATCGTCTGTGCAATCATCGCTAGTGCAATTCCCGTATTTCCACTAGTAGCTTCTACCAGTTTATCTCCTTTAGAAATATCACCTCGATCAAGTGCACCTTTTAGCATACCATAAGCGGCGCGATCTTTCACACTACCTCCAGGGTTTTGACCTTCAAGTTTTGCAAAGATTTTTACTTTGGGATTTGGATTCAAATGTT
This sequence comes from Devaleraea mollis, assembly GCA_032361265.1. NCBI lineage: Eukaryota > Rhodophyta > Florideophyceae > Palmariales > Palmariaceae > Devaleraea > Devaleraea mollis. The sequence continues at coordinate 10,185 of JAULCF010964560.1, forward strand.
GAATTTCCACTAAAGGAGTATTTCCTATTAATTCTTCTAATCGCATTTTGAATAGATTTTATTTGAAAACAATACGATCCAATTCTTCTGAATCACCATTGCTCATTTTAGCTTGATAATATATTTTTGAAAGTGGTGGAACACTTCGGGTCAGCCATACATTTCCACCAATAATACTATTAGCACCAACTATCGTTTTACCACCAAGTATAGTTGCTCCGGCATAAACGACAACATGATCTTCAATCGTTGGATGTCTTTTTAATTCAGCATCCTCCTTCTTTACACTTAATGCACCAAGAGTAACACCTTGGTAGATTTTGACATGTTCACCGATGACTGTTGTTTCTCCAATCACAACACCCGTTCCATGATCGATACAAAAGTAGTCGCCAATAGTTGCTCCGGGATGGATGTCGATTCCTGTTTTACCATGAGCATATTCAGTAATTAATCTTGGAATGATTGCAATTTTTAATGCTCTAAGAGCGTGAGCAATTCGATAAGCAGCAATAGCATAAAAACCAGGATAGGAGCGGATAATTTCATGCCGGCTTCTTGCAGCAGGGTCACCATTAAACATCGCTTGACTATCTTGTTCTAATTTTTTGTGAAGTGTTGGTAATTGTTCAAAAAAATATTCTGCTACTTGTTGGTCAGCACTTCCAGAGGTTTCTGGATTACTTTTTAAAATTTCTTCCAAGCGTAATTCTAGCGAACTCATATAATGCTCAAAGCTTTTTAAGGAAGAGAATTTTTTTTCTGATCGTTCTGTAAATAAAGATCCTAATAAATCATCGAAAAAACTCACAACCATTCCGAGCGGAGGACAGCTTGGACATTCTGAATGATTGGTATATAGCTTTTTTAAAAAATCAGAATTCATAAAATATTATTTAATTGAAGTTACGCAAATCAAATCTAAATTATTGAAACAAGGTAATATAAAGAATACTCAATTGATTTGTTTGAAAGAATATTGAATCTGCATCCGTTTTTCCGGTAATAACTAAGAAAAATGATTTCTTCATACTTTATTTATGAAAAAAGAATAGAGTACCAATTTTATAGGAGGTTTTTTAATTCAATATTCGGTTATTGGAAATTCATTATTCCATATTTTACTACTTTAGAGACACGAAGCAATATTCACGTAACTTTATAATTTAATTGAAAAAGGGAATATTGAAGGTATTCTAAAGATATAAACGAAAAAGATTCTAATATGTTAGACCATTTGAGTTAAATGGATGAGTGTATTGTATTTGTTCTAGTACAAATCTAATCTTCTCTTGATGTCAGTCAAATTGGGCAGACGATCGATACCGATACCTTCGACACAATAAGAGGCCGCAATATTAGCATGCCGAGCAGCAATAGATAGATCTTTTGTTTGATTATAATAAACCAAAAATGCAGTAGAAAAAACATCTCCGGCTCCGGTCGTATCGACCACTTGTGTTTTAAAAGAAGGGAAAAAATGTTTTCGATGATCCGCATAAACTTCACAACCTTTTGATCCTTTAGTGACTACAAGGATATTTGCTGCCTCTGCAAATTTTCGAATATATACCTGATCAAAGTTTACATCTTCTTCGCTAATAATGGTAATGTCTGCTTTTGACAATAAATTAAAATTTTCGAAAGGCTTATGCGATACCTTACCTTGGTCATCCCATTGTCGCATCCATCCTTGTGGATTAATACAGATCATAGCATTTTCAAAAGTGTCCAAAAAGTCGAAGTCAACTTCGTCAGCAATTGGTCCGAGAAAAACCATTTTAGAATTTTTCCATATCTCTGGAAGATGAGAAGAATTAAGGTCGGTAGCTTTAGCTAGTAAATATTGCTGTCTATGATCACCATCATTTTCGTTTTTAAAAATAGTAGTTGAGGAGGAAGGGATAGATTCAAAAGCAATACCATCAAATATTTTTTCGAAAAGATAATCAGAACCAGTACTCGTTAGTACTCCTGAATGAAGGCCAATCTTTTTAGCAAAAAGAGCAGAATAAGTAACCGCTCCTCCCGGAATAAATCCAAGAGGAGCGGCATCATGGCACGCATGGCCAATAGATATAAAATCAAGAGTCTTCACTCTTTTGATTAATCGTAATAATCTAATCCTAAATGCGTAATCAAGTCTTCTCCTTGCAAGTGACGAAGTGTATTTTTCAACTTCATCATTTGAACGAAAATATCATGGAAAGGAGGTAATCCTTTTCCAGCTTGAGGCGATTTGAAATAGAAAGACAACCATTCTTGAATACCACCCATTTCTGCTCTAGCAGCAAGATCTAAAAAGATCGCTAAATCCAAAACTAAAGGTGCCGCAAGAATACTATCTCTACATAAGAAATCAACTTTGATTTGCATTGGATAATCTAACCATCCTCTGATATCAATATTATCCCAACCTTCTTTTGCATCTCCACGAGGAGGGTAGTAGTTGATTCTAACTTTGTGATACAAGTCTTTATATAACTCAGGATGTTGGTCTGGCTCTAGGATTTCTTCCAAAACACCTAGTTTAGAAACTTCCTTAGTCTTGAAATTGTCCGGATCATCTAATACTTCACCATCTCGGTTACCTAAGATGTTTGTAGAAAACCAACCTTCGATTCCTAAAGAACGAGCTTTCAAACCAGGAGCCAAGATCGTTTTCATTAAAGTCTGACCTGTTTTGAAATCTTTTCCACAAATTGGTACATTGTTTTCTTTTGCAAGATTCACTAATGCAGGAATATCACAAGATAAGTTAGGTGCACCATTTGCATAAGGAACGCCTTTTTTGATCGCAGCATAAGCATAGATCATAGAAGGTGCGATATCTGGATCATTATTTTTTAAACCTTCTTCGAAGCTTTCAATCGTTTTGTGAACTTTAGATTCTTTAATGTAAATCTCAGTCGATCCACACCAAACCATTACTAAACGATCACATTTATTATCTTTTTTGAAAGTATCAATGTCTCTCATCAAGGCATTGGCAAGCGCCATTTTTGTTCTACCTTTTTTGACATGCGTACCATCTAATTTCTTGACATATTTTTTATCAAAAACCGCTTTCATCGGTTTGATTTTAGTCAGCTCTCTCTTCATCTTATTCAGCAGGTCTTTTTCCAAAACCCCCGCATGCATCGCTGCTTCGTAAACATTATCTTCAAAAATATCCCAACCACCAAAGACCATATCTTTTAGCTTAGCCAATTCGATAAAATCTTTTACTTTAGGATTTCTTTTTTCAGTCCTTTTACCTAGACGGATAGTTCCCATTTGTGATAGCGAACCGATAGGTTGTGAAAGCCCTTTTCTTACAGCAACAACACCAGCAACGAAGGTGGTTGCTACAGCGCCCATACCTGGAAGCAAAACGCCTAACTTTCCTTTTGGTTTTTTCAACATAGCAAGTTTTTTATGATTTATGTTCTCCTAGAATATCACGCTTTGAATATTAGTCAGAATATTAAATCCTTGACCGTTCCAAAAAGCGATGCAATGTACAAACAATTTTAAAATAATTTATTTCCGTAATTATCTAAAAAGGCTTTCACCTTCGTTTTTAGTAATAGTTTATAGATGACTAAGGCTAATATGGCTGTTCCAATACCAGCGATCACATCTATTATATAATGATGATTGGAGTAGACTGCCGAAAACCAAGTAGAGACCATGAGTACTGAAAATCCTATGGTCCACCATTTTAGTCGTGCAGTTACTGCAAAAAATAATGCAATGATTGGAAATGCACAATGCTTGGATGGAACTGCTGCATAAACATTTGCATTCAAGCTATACATATTAGAAAAGGTATCTATTCCAAAAAAGTGATCAAAATTTATCAGACGACCTGCATTTCCCGGAACCTTTTGAAAACCTCCATCGGCTCCATACAATTCAACATACCAAGGAGCAGCTGCAGGATAAAGATATTGAAAAGTGAGCCCCAAAATACTTACAATCAAAAAGGCAAACCAAAAGTGAACCATTGTGATTCTTTTATTTGCAAAGAATAAATACATCCCAAATAGAAAAGGAACAGGAATCCAACAAATGTATATAATAGCACTATAAATATCGAAGAAGGTATTATTATGAATACCAAAGTATTCGTTTGCAGTAATAATCCCTTGTCCGGTTTCTATTCCAAACCAATTTTTTTCGGCTTGATACAAATCACCAATATGAATGGCGCTATATTCATAGTTTGGAAAAGCTCTTACCGAATCAAAGATCAACCAGTATAATATAAGGAATCCAAAACCTAAGGTTAACTTTCTACCTAGCTCACTAGAAAAATAAACGATTGATACACCTACGATTAATATAAAGTGATCTCGCCTTAGTTCATTAATACCATAATGAACCCAAAGAAGATACAGTGTTACTATTAAAAAATAGGGGATTACACTAGCACTACTAAACCTATTAGAGGCAAAGGCATGGATGCTATTAATATTATTGTCCTTCAAGATTCTAATTTTAAACTATTGATCTTTTAAAGCTTGTCTACTATGTTCCAATCTTCTTAAAGCAGTAATATTAGACATCACTGATAAAATAGCGATTGGTCCAATAAAGATTGAAATAGCCTCAAAGTTAATCAATGAAAACAACATAATCTGATCTGTTCCCATATAATGAGAAGTGATCCCACAAGCAATAGCAGAAATACCTACTAACAAAATACGCTCTGGTCTTTGCATCCATCCTATCCCACAATCTACCCCTAAACCTTCTGCTCTGGCACGAGTATAACTCACCATAATTGATCCGATCATTGCAACAAAAGCAAGCACTGAACTTAAAAAGTAATCGTGAGATACTAAGTAGTAACAAATTCCAAGAAACATAAACATTTCGCTATAACGATCTAGTACAGAATCATATAGTGCTCCAAATTTAGATTCCATCTTTCCTAATCGGGCTAATCTTCCATCCATCATATCAAATATTCCTGCGAATAAAATAATTGCTCCCGCCCAGCCAACATAGCTATGATCGCCGCGAGCTCCTGTTTCTGCTCCGATGATTAAAACTATCGCTGCAACAAAGTTGAGGATAAGACCAGTAGTGGTAATGGTATTGGGACTAACGCCTGCTTTGATGAGCAGCTCTATAAAGGGATTGATCACTTTATAGATTACTTGTTGACCGTAATCTTTTAACATAATGTGTATTTTCTAAAAAGTTATGTTGCGCTTGCGAGTAGATTTACTAAAATTTAAACCTTTAGTAAATCTACTTAGTAAAATACTCTTTTTTTAAAACTCTAATCCTAGTCTAAATCTAATACCTAATCCTTTGACTCCAAATAAGCTAGGGATTGGAACACTATCATTAGTTGGATTTAAATAATTTAATCGTTTGACAAAGTCAATAGTAATTAATTTGAAAATATTAGAGACTCCAAAACTAGCTTCCATGTATGGCTCGTTTTCCAGTGTGAAAGTAGTAACATTACCATCTGCATCAACAGGTAACTGAACCAAATGCTCATTGCCTGGTAGATTTGGATTATTCTTATCAGAAATTCTTCCGTATAAGGCTTTAAAACTTACGATTTCTCTAAATTTCAATCTTCTAAGTAATGGGATTTTATTAAAAATAAATCCATTAAAATAGTAGCGGATATTTACACTAGCATATTCATCATGAACAAATTCTAAAAAGTTCATCATATTATAAGAATGACTTTGATAAGAATAAGTTTGATTGGCACGTGGCATAAACATTAATAAAAATGGTAACTCTTCCCCAAATACTTTTCCTCCTTCCAGATTGATATGAGCATATCCAAAGATGGAGAAATTCCATTTTTTAAACATATTCAAAGTTACTCGATGATAATCATAATCTCCGCCAAGGAATCCATCTATTCCTGCTCGATATTTCAAATTAAATACAGGAAATCGATTCGGAATATTATACCGATAATCTCTCGCCTGAATGAACTGCTCATTTGGAGCCCATCTTAACTCTAGTCCAACTTCTGTAGTATTAATACTCGAAATATATCGGTCTGTACCATCTATATCTGAGAATTTAAAATCGAAAGTAGGCCCCAGAGGTTTTTGCTTTCTATGCTCAAAAATAAAATTATAAGAAAAGTTATTACTTTTTTCTAAAATATAATTGAACTTGTATAACTCGTAATCTAATAATTTGTCAACGACTCCACGCTTAAAAGAAAGTAAGAAGTTGTCTTCGTTTACAAAGTTGAGACTCGATCCGGGGAAGTCAGTATCCTTCTGATAGAAAAATCGAACTTCATGCCTTGGATTCATTTCAAAATTTTCATTGAAAGAGTAAACCAATCCTAAAGAGCCTCTTAGTTTCTCTTCTTTGAAAGCATAGGTTCCAAGTGCTTCTATTTGAAGTTTTTTATTGAAAACAGTATTCGTTTCTCCACCAAGTCTAACTCTACTACCTTGTACCGGATTGAAACTATAGATTCCATTCAATGGTCCTAGGTCTACACCACCAACTGTCCAATAACCAGTCATAAGTAAGTTGATGATATCCAGAGAATTCTTAAAAGCAGGAATTGTCTGAATCGTATCAATCATACTGTAGATCTGCTGTTCGTTTTCATTCAAAGGAACAGGTCTTGCTGTTTGCCAATATTCATCACTTCTGTCAAAGACCTCATCATTGGTATCTACGACTCGTTCGGCACCATCATAAAATTTATCTTCTCGTTTTTCATTAAATATATGATCACCATAAATATTTGTCTTTCGACCATAGAAACCAACACCTTTCTTATTGATTTTAAAATCTATAATAATTTTATCACTAGTCAATAACCAAATACTATCTGCAAAGCTAAACTCTTGTTCGATTTTTAAATCATCGACCCAGTTCATGTTGATCCGTTTGGTAATCCCTAAGTCAGCTTTTACAACAGTGTAATTTGAATCGACTGCTGTTACAAAAAGAGAACCTACAAAACCAAAGTCTTGCTTGTTTCTTGGCATAAAAGCTAAATCAACACATTTTCTTCCAGCGATTTCAACGGTATCTAGAATATAAAATCGGTAGAAATCAGGAGCTATTGGAGATAATGGTCCAACAAAAGGAACATCAATGATCGTAATCTGCTTGTCATAGATGTCTACATCCTGATAAAGAGCATCAGTCAACTGAGAAATTCCTTCTTCGTCCCAATAATCCTTTAAACCAGATTGACTCACACCATCTCTAAATTCTCTAATCGAGTTTGGCTGATTTCTAAAATATATTCTGGATTTTGTTTCTTGAATGTAGACCGGAAGAAATGGCTTTCCATTAATCTCTGAAGTATCTACATTATCAAATACGAATTGAAAATTCTTGAATACCTTTCTATTTCTAAATTTATCTGTAATATTATTAAGGTCCATTTCGACCTTTTCATATTTGTCATATTCGAAATAATCTTGTCCTTTGATACGGTTTTTATCTTTATTCTTGATAACATTTCGAATCAAATCAACTGCAGGATTATTTCGCTTTCGATATCGTTTCTTTTTAGCAGTTATCGTCGCTGTTGCCAGCATGATTCCTGTCTCTTGCAGCTCTACATCAACAACTTGAGAAGTCTCTTGTCTAATTGGAATCTTTTTAGTGTCATAACCAATATAAGAGATTTGTAAAGTATCACTCGCCCATTTTGATTCAATACTGTAAAAACCATTAAAGTCAGTGGTCATCCCCACATTGGTTCCTGCAAAAGAGATATTTACAAATGGGAGTGGTTCTTTGGTATTTGCATCAATCACTTTGCCTTTTACTTTGGTAAACTTTTGAGCAGTTGCTGTGTTACCATAAGAGAAGCACAAAACGATAAACAAAATAAATTTAAACAGTTTAAGTGTGTTGCTTTGAATCAGTGGGAAATCTCGATACATTTTTAAATCTTATTATTATAAGTAAATAAACTAGTCAAAAAACTCGACAAGTAGCTTGAGGGAATTATTACGAATTCCGCTCCTTCAATTAGCATTCTCAAAACTTTCCTAATAACGCATGGAGTTTTGATATAGTTTATTGTAATATCACAATATGCGCCAATCTTTTCTTTCCTTATGACGAAAACATAAAGGTTCTCCCCTATAATGAACTGAAAAATCACGCAAAGGTACTTATTTTTACTCAGCTTCGATACAGTTAATGCAATTATGGTATGTTAATCTTTTCCATAAATCATTGATTCTGAGTATATCTAACAAGATTTACATTTTTTGCCAGCCTCAACTTTTTGAAACTACAAAGATAGATTTCCTATTTATTAGACTATACGGGAGATAGATGAATAGCGTGGCTTCACTATTCTCAAAAAGAAGATATTTATGGTAAAAAAGGGAATAATCTTTTTTTGAGTCTAAAATCAAAGAAATTGCTAGTCTACATTGTCCACAAAAGATTGTGATCCTCTAAACTTTTCTTTGAGCTGCGGAAAATACTTTTCTAAGATTACCATGCCTAAATAGGGGATTAGGACGATAATTCCGCCTAAGACAGCATCCAAGAAGAAATGATTGGCTGTAATAACTATAACAAAAAGAACAGATACTGGGTAAAGCCAAGAAATGATCTTCATGAGGTTATTCTTACTATAAAGGTAAATACCATAGGCGATCAAAAGAGCATTTCCAAAGTGCATGGAAGGCATAGCTGCAAATTGATTGAAAAGTTTAGAATTTACACCTTTATACAAGTTAATATCGCTAATTGCGTGTAAGGTGTCTACAAATCCTGGATAAAGGTCGATCCCAATTGCTTTAAGGTTACTGAGTATCTCCATACCATAAATTGCATACTTATTAATATCCGCATCATTGAGCATCCGCGGCGGTGCACATGGAAAACCAACAAAGAAAAAGAGGGTAATTACATTTGCAATCAGAAAACCATTTCTAATAAAGAGATAATGCTTCCTTTTTTTATAAAATAGCCAAGTGAAGAAAATAATCGTTGCGGGTATGTGGAGTTTGATGTAGACATAGTTGATAAATTTAAACAGCATCGTATTATCTAAGAAATGCTGCTGAATTTGTAATTCATACAAAATGCCTAAACTATGCTCCCATTCAATAACCTTCTGAGCATTAGCAAATGCTGTAGTTTCATCACCAATGGCAAGCGCTCTTGAAAATTTATAGAATAACATAAAGCCTACAAAGAGTAACAATTCTCTAAAACCAGAATATCTTTTTAAAGATGGTTTGAAATGTTCCCAAGTAGAAGCACCTCCGGCAGCACTGTTTCTAGATGATTGCCAGCTGTAGATTAAAATAACTGCGATAAGGGTTACAAGGCTAGTAAAATTCATGAATGCTCGTCCTAAATGTCTTCTTGGTTTTGAAAGTGCAAAGATAGGAAAGTTTAATCTTTTTTAAGAGTTGATTTAGTTAATTCAATAATCAGCTTACACTGAGTCGTCAATCATTCCTCCCAAAACTTTATTGAACCACTTTTAATCTAATAACTCTATTGCTTTTTCTATTAAAAAATCACGATTATTAGATATTGAATTTTCAGAATCGATATAAAAGTCAGGAGGGATTCCTTTACCCGCATAATTGACTCCATCAGGTGTCAAACATTTTTCAAAGGTAAAAGTATACTGCCAACCGTTTAACATTTCTCTACCCATGACGGAACCCTGAGTATTGGATGTAGTATCTCCTACAATGGTCATGTTTTCTAATAATTGAGCACCTATTGTGAATCGCTCACCAGCGCTAATTGTATATCTGCCCGTTAATAAAATGACATCTTTTGTATAGGTTATTTGAGGGTCCGGATTAATATACCATTCATGTTTTTCGTCGAATCCGTCTACTGTTCTATTTTGCGTGGTATGCCATAAAACTCTTTGTGTAGTAAATTTTTCTAAGAGATTTTGAGCATTATAAACGCTACCTCCATCATTAAATCTTAAGTCTATAATAAGCCCTTTTGTATTTTTAAATTTTTCTAAAACTGTTATATAAGTTTCATTATTAAAACTCTTTTCTCCTTTAAAATCTTTGCAAGCTAGGTATCCAATACTATCATTTACAAAACCAGACTTAATGGCCTCTGTATGAGATTCTAGGTCAGGGATGTAATAGGTAGAAACTAAGGAGTCATTATAATTCATTTTGTAATCCAGATAATCTATTGTGTACATTGATTCTGTTGGAGAAATCAACCATATATGTGGATCTCTAAAACTTCGTAATAGACGACCAATCAATTCGAAGTATTCGGTCTCCGATAGATCTTGCGAGATCAAAGGCCTGTAAACGTTTGCTAAACTATCCCAGTTGATATTTCTAGAATCAGGTGATGCTGAGTATTTTGAGATACTCTCTTGGAGGTCTTCAAAAGTTGCAATCTTATTGTAGTCCGGAAAATTTTCTTTACTACAACTGATAAATAGAAAGCAGCAGATTATAATTGGTAATTTAGATAACATCGGATTGGTATATTAAAATTAGTGATTCTTTCTGGGGACTTGATGGTATAAAAACTAAGACCAGTCCTACTTTGGAAAGTGAATTTCTTAGAGATATTTAGCTGGTAAAGTAAATCAAAATTAATCCCAAACCAATTATCAAAATTGAGATGCCATTTACCATATTTTAGTAAACCTGTTCTTTCATTATTATGAAAGTCATCAAGGAACTGCTCGTCGAAAGTTAGTGATGGTTTTCGGTGAATAAAACCAATGGTTGGAATAGATACCTGAGGAAGGAAAAAAGACTTGTCGTTTAGTTTAATATTCCGAGCATAGGTAAAATCAATGCTATTAATTAAATCCCAACTCATCCCGTCTAAGAAATTATATTCTCTAAAGAAGAAATCACTTTTAATGGTTCCTCCCACGAAATTATTGTTGTTTACATTTTTGAGAAGACTATATTTTAAATTTATTTTAGTCCAGCTTTTTAACTGAGTATTTGCTTTTGTTTTTAAAGGATAATTATTTGTCAAAAATGGAATGATTACACTGATTTCAAAATTGTGAATCCAATTATTACTTTTTGCAAATACATTCAAACCTATAGGTAAACCGACTCCATTATATTCCAATGGGGATGCTACTAAATCTTCATTTGAAATTAAATCAATTCCACCTCCAAGACCAATAGACAGAGGGGAGATATTGTTTTGTGCATAGGTCGAGTAGGAGAGTGTATATAACACTATAAAAGAAAGGATAACTTTTTTTAACCAAATCTGCATTTTATATTAGTTTTTTAGAAAACTCACTTTCTATACTTTCAATAAAGTAAAGGAATTTTAAGTTAAAAACTTCGAAAGTACTTCTTGTACATTCTTAGAAAAAACAGCTCGTTCCTTTATCGTACATCGTCACCCTTAATGTTTAACAATGGACCGAGCTGTAGGTAATACATTTGGTTTTTGTGGAGTAAAGCAATTTTAAAGTCTTTTTTGTATTCCGTCTATTTACTTAAAACTAAAATACCTTGAGTCTGACTCAGACTATAATTTTGTTTTTCTGATACAAAATTAAGCTGCTAAAAGGTTTAGTTTAAAGTATATTTCCCTGATTACATATTTTTATTTATTATAATTGAATAAGAAATGATGTAAATAGCTTGATGATAGTACAGTCAAACGATCAGTTAAAATACCAACTTTCAGTCATTGGTATAATAATAGATATTTGATAGGTTTGTCTATATTTGTTTTCAAACCAAGTAAGATGAAAAAACTATTTTTATTATCCTTAATACTTATGTCTATTATCAGTTGCCAACAAAACTCTGAGTCAGAGAATTTTGAAGAGACGAAGAAGAGTCTAAGCCCAGATGAACGCTACGGCGAGTTATTTGAGAAAGCTCAATTTTCGGAACTCTTCGAAGATTCTAAGACCTTTGCGGACTGCACCCCTAAATTACCGACGGACGAACTTTTGGCGATTTACGAAAAAGCGAAACTAGAACCGGGGTTTGATATGCAAGCTTTTATCAAAGAAAACTTTATTATCCCGCCAGCGATTGCTTCGACTTTTGTGAGTGATACCTCAAAGACTGCAGCTCAACATATCGATACTCTTTGGAATGTTTTGACTCGTCAACCTGATAAATCTTCTAATGGAACTTTAATTCCTTTACCAAATCCTTATGTTGTTCCTGGAGGGCGTTTCAGAGAAGTATATTACTGGGATTCTTATTTCACGATGTTAGGATTACAAAAGTCTGAGCGATGGGATTTGATTGAAAATATGGTAGATAATTTTTCCTTTTTGATTGAGACAATGGGTTTTATTCCTAATGGAAATCGAACCTATTATCAAGGACGATCTCAACCTCCGTTTTATTCATTGATGGTGAAAATATTAGAAGAAGGAAAAGGGGAGGGAACTCTAAAAAAATATCTTCCTTATTTACAAAAAGAATATGATTTTTGGATGGACGGAGCAATTAATCTCAAAGCAGATTATCCTAGTCATCGACGGGTAATTCGTTTAGCTGATGGATCAATTCTAAATCGTTATTATGATGATATATCAAAGGCAAGGCCAGAATCTTATCGAGAAGATATAGAGTTGGTCAATAGCTTAGAAAATGGGGGCGAAACAGAATATCGGCATATTAGAGCTGCTGCTGAATCTGGTTGGGATTTTAGTAGTCGTTGGTTTAAAGATGGACAATACATGTCGACGATTCATACTACAGATATTATTCCGGTTGATCTCAATGCCTTAATGTACCATCTGGAGATGACGCTTTCGGCTGCTTATCTAGAAGCGAGTGATGATGAGGCTTCCTATATTTATAATCAAAAAGCAGACCTTCGCAAAGCAGCAATAAACCGATTTTGTTGGAATGAAAAAGAAGGCTTTTATAAAGACTATGATTTCGCAGCTAAAAAACAAACTAATGTTCCTTCATTGGCTGCGATGTATCCTTTGTTTTTTAATATGGCAGAAAAAGAACAAGCAGATAAAGTTGCTTTGATTATTGAAAAAGATTTTCTTCAATCAGGAGGTGTTACTTCGACTCTTAACAATACGGGACAACAATGGGATGCTCCAAATGGTTGGGCTCCATTGCAATGGATCACTATTCAAGGACTTCGAAATTATCAGCAAAACGTTATTGCTGATACGATTAAAAATCGTTGGGTTAATGTCAATGTAGATGTTTATAAAAAGACAGGAAAAATGGTTGAAAAATATAACGTTTATGAGCTTGGCTTAGAAGGTGGCGGTGGTGAGTATCCTGTGCAGGATGGTTTTGGTTGGACGAATGGCGTTTTGTTGCGATTATTGAGTGAGTAAATCAAAACCGATTTACAATTATTCTAAATTTAAAATTATATGTATACACATAGAGAAGAGCATTTTGGTAAATACACGAAGCATATTTTTTTTAATGAAAATAAAGGGAATGGCTTCTCCGTAATACCAGAGGTAGGAGGAACGATTCTGGAAATCTGGTTAGATGGACAACAAGTTATTGATGGCTGTGAAACACCTCATGAACTTGCTAACAATGATGCTTATAAAAGCTCTTTATTATTTCCTTTTCCAAATCGTTTATTAGATGGAAGATATGAGCATAACGGTAAAGATTATAAATTTCCGATCAATGATGAGGGAACGAGTAATGCTTTGCATGGCTTAGGGAGAGACGTAGAGATGGATGTTTTAAAAAAAGAGACAAGCGAATTAGAAGCTTCAATTTCTTTAAGTTATTTTGATGAAGGAACAAATAAAAGTTATCCTTTCCCTTATCTTTTTGATGTGGTTTATTCTATCTCGGATGCTCGTGGTTTTGAAGTGAAAATGCGATTTACCAATGAAGCCAACGAGAGCATTCCTATTGGGATCGGGTGGCACCCTTATTTTAAATTAGGTGGATCTGTGGATAATGCAAATTTGAAGTTGCCAGGATGTAAAATGATAGAAATCGATGAGCGAATGATTCCTACTGGAGGAAGCATAGATTATGGATATTTCAAAAACACTAGACCTATTAACAAAGCTGTTTTGGATAATGGTTTTCAGTTAAATATGGAAGTTGGAAAAGCAGAGATTTTACTTTCTAATCAAGAAATTACTTTGAAATATTGGCAAGAAACAGGACCTCAGAAATATAATTTTCTACAAGTATATACTCCACCTAATCGCCGGTCTATCGCAATAGAACCAATGACTTGCAATATAGATGCATTTAATAATGGTGATGGATTGGTGATTTTGAAACCGGAGCTATCTTTAGAAATAGCTTGCGGTATTATGAAAGTAGCCAAGTGATCAAATGGTTAAGTAGTCAAGCATGATAATACTTGACCCCTTAACCAAATGACTTCTTGATTACTTAATCTTTCTCCACATTTTCCAAGTCATCCGAGCACAAATTTTATGATGCAATTCTGGACAATAGGTTTTGCAAAGTAGCTCAATCTCTCTCGGCTTAATCGTCGGACTAGCTAGCAAATCATCAGGGATTTCTAAGTCTTTTAAATCCCGTTCTGCATCTAGATTTTTCAAACCAAATGTACGAATCGTCAAACATTCGATGTGATCATCAACTTTTTCTACATCGACAATATAGGACATGGCACCAATGGCATCATCATGATGTATTTTGTTGATATGCATCGTGTCAACAATCTCATGATCTAAGGCGAAACGAATATCTCTACTCGCTGAACCGTGGATCATTGGAATGATAAAACCTCCGCAAACAACTAGGCCATCCATTCCATAACGAGCATTATTGATATGCAGAGGATGCGTGTTTTTATACAAAGTAGAATAAGCTAAACTATTGCTTAACCCCATTGGCCGAGTGATACTGTGTAAGATTAAATCATCTTTCTGAAATACTTCTTGATTCTGTAAAATCGGCTTGTCTAGGTTCTTTGCAGCTCGGAATATTTTATGCCGAAGATAGCTATACGATTCTTCTTCAAATAAATGAAAATCTCGATGCTTATCTTGTTCCATTCTTTTGGGCAAACTGACTGGATCAATATAAGGGAAAAGAGAATTACGATTCATACTAATCACCCTTTGATTGTGTTGGTTAACCAAGATCATTCTAGTCTTAAAAATGGTATACTTCATATTGGAAGCAGGAACCATTTCGTCAAGAATCATTACAGATCTTAAGGTGTCTCCGGTAAATACGGGGCGTTCATAAACAACATTGCTAATCCCTAGATGAAATAAGCTAGATTCAGAGAAGGTCTCTACAACTAAGCATAGACCAAGGTTGACTAGATTCTGAAAAGGAACGAGTCGGCCTTTTAGACCTAGTTTTTCGCAAAAATCTAAACTAGTCTCTAATGGATTTCCAGTCTGAACCATGCTCTGCCAAGAGGTGATCCAGGATTCGTCAATAGTGACTTCATAGGGACTTGATACGATCTGTCCGGGATAAGCATTTTTATAATCTAATCCGTAGGCAATCATTCTTCCCTTACGTGATGATACTTTTGATCTCATTGGCTGATATATTCTTTTACTAAGTTCTGTCTTTATTTTTTTTACAATCGGTGGTGCGACAAATTTCCCATCAATAATTTGACAACCACCCGTATACTGATTGAGGATATTTTCAAATTTCTTCTTCTTAGCAAGGTTAAGACCGAAAATGGTGTTTATCTTTTCCTGTTGCTCAAAGTTGAGTGCAACCTTACCATCCAATCCCATCTTCATACTATCCAAAGCATCTTGTTCGAGACCAGGTATGTTTTTTACATCTTCAAAAGGTGTATCAAAAGCATATAATCCAGCTTCTCTTGCTGCACTTAAGTAAATCATACGAACGGTATGGAGATTCAATTTATTTCGTTCAGACTGCAATGCTCCAAATAAGTCTGCATGACCAAGAAACATCGCTAAGTTTCTTGGAGAAGCTTTGGCTATTTCATTCGCTTTATTTAAGGCTTCTGGTGTTTCAATAATCGGAAAAAATCGAAAGGTCTGATCTGGTAAACCTAATCTTTTTTCTAAAGCACTGATCTTTTTATCATAAGCATGAACATCCGCTGCATTATGAAGCATCGGTAATGCGAATGCATAAACTTTAGCAGTAAATTTTATTTGTAGATCTTTTTTGAGCTCTTCTGATTTGCCAAGTTCATTGAGTCGAATCACGATGAACTGATTATCGAAAGTATCCAATTGAGCATGCTTTTCGATTAGCATTCTGGCGATTGGTTTTTTATCAATAGGACAACCATCTTCAAGGTCAAGGGCTAGCCAATCCATCTCGCGGATATGCTTCATTCTTCGATAAGTAATATCCTTAAAAGTTTGTAAGAAAATACATGATCTAAAATTAGGAAGTCTTCCTTTGACGGGTTGCAAGTTCGGTAAATGATCGGTGATCATATAGTTTTCAATAGCAAGTGCTTTTGTTCTTGATACATAGACTCCTTCTCTGAAAAGAGATCTAGTGGTCAAGTCAATAATGGTAGAGGTGATGTTGTCAATATCTCCTCTTTCTTTTACTAAACTTAAGTTGTCTCCTTCTATGACTAAGTCCGTTGAATCATAAAAGTCACTGGGTAAGTTTTTGATTTCAAAACAATTTCCTGTTCCTGCTTTATTGGCACTAGATATGGTAACCAAAAAACCTTTACTCCAGGCATATTCGGCAAGTCTAGTCATAAAAGGATCCATGTTCATAAAGAAGGCAATCGTTCCATTTGCTTTGTTGAGAGAAGATAAAGTCCTGACTTTAGGATGGTCTAAGTCAACATTTTCAATGAAACCAATCGGGTACTTAAACCTGGAAATTTCTTTTTTGAGATTTGAAGAGGTAAGTTTTGAAAAGATCAAAGGAGTGGCTAGTACACCACTTTGTTTGGAGCGTGGTCGCTCTTTTAAAGCGTAAAGCTTTTCAACACCTTGAGGTGTCATGGCTAGGATTCCATAGCCTAACTGCGAAGGGAGGATGATAATACCATCTTTCGATAGTATGTCAAAGACTCCCTTTACTGTTTTGTGAACAGCAAGAGATTGTAACATAATTTATAAGCTTTGAGGATTATACAAAACCCTTTGATCCTGGACCAAAGGTATTAAATTTTTATATAATATGATCTCTGAAAGGTTGTATAGTTTTCTAAAATAGTAGGTACAACAGCTTTAGAGCTCAATTATTGTATAATGAGATAGAGGCTTACTTAATTTTTACAGAGCAGTGAGAGTACCGGAGAGTGGATATGTTTAGTGGTAAATCGAATGTTTTACGGTTTAATATCCAAACGTTTTCAAAATTTATTTACTTTATATTATTTACTGTTTTAATACAAACAAACCGAAATCAAATATCGTTCCTAACAATATTGATTTTCTTTTGTTAATATATAGTGGAGATATTAAAACTCGTTTATACCGCAAATATTGTGGAGTAAGAATGGATTTGCATAACTTCTATATTTGCTTTAAGGATAGCAAAGGCACCACCTTTTCAAACGCTTTTGAAAATACAGCGTTAATTAAATTGGTTGGTGCATTGTGATTATCTACAGCTGTTCTCTCCATGTAGGGCTTCTGGAAGCCCATGGGGTTTTTACCGATACTTCTGGTTCAGTTAATCTATAAGGGGGGATAAGGCTATTCCGTCAGGGCATCAATTTCTTTTAGAACATCGTCAGCTTCAGCACGTTTCAAGTCACTAGCCTTTCGATCACTATGAGACAGGTTATAGGATTCCTCCATTAATTTTTTGTACTTCTGATTTAGCACTTCCTTTTTTGACTTCTTTTTGAAAAATCCAAACATGATAGTTGAGTTTAGTTTAAAAAAAGTAAACAGCTAATAGAGAGAAAGGTTTAGTTTTTTTCTCCTCTTTAGTTAATTGCCTGTGATCTATGACCAAAAGGATTATTTCCTTTCTTGTTCAATCTGAAAAAAGGTATCATAGATATGAGCATTCAAAACGGTTTTAGTATCTCTTTTGTTGAAATAGTCCATTTTGATAACACTACGACGACCTGTTTTTACATCAAATAAAATAGCATAGTAAAGCGTATCATATTGAGGAGAAAAACGATTAGCGATTGAAAATGGAATAACATAAGGGAAAAGAACATTTGCCCAAAAACCACCCCATCCATTGTGTTTTTCGTGAAGAGCAATTACACCTGTCCAGAGGAAATAATCAGTACCATATTTTTCGGTGAGTTCATTAATAGCATTTTGTTGAAAGCCAGGGGTTAACGATAAATCTAATTGATTCATCTGTTGACTAAAGTATTGATTGATTTTAACGATGTCATTAAATTTTTCAATATCCTTACTTTTTAAATCAGCAACATCAAGAACTGTTGCTTTGAGCTTTGATACTTTAGATATTTTTTTGATGGACTCTCTAAATTGTTCTTGTTTCTTTTCAGCTCGGATATATTCGATATCTTCACTCTTTCTCAAATCTAAGGATAGATAGAAAGGATTGACTACAACGACTTTGTCAATGCCAAAAGCTTTGCCTTTTTTGTTTTGAATTTTCAACTCTTTCGCCCATTCTTTTTCACCTTTTTCACTTTCGTAGTATTTAATTCTATCTTGTCTATCATCATAGATTTTTAACCCCTCTTTATAAGCAGCCAAGAAGTCTTCTGAGTTTAATTCATCTATAAAAGCATAAGACCAAGACATATCTTCAATATGATCTTCTTTTTCATTTAAGGTTTTTTCAGAGCTATTAGATTGCTGGATTTTGTCAAGTTTACTTAACCTTTTTGTCTCTAGTTGTTCTAATTCAGTAGAATCGGTACTTTGGATAGAGTCTACAGGAGACGCAAGAATAACAGGTTCTTCAATAGGAGGTGTAGTTGCAAATTCATCGAGATTGTCAAAATTATAAGCCAACTCTATAAAAATATCATCGATCAATAAATTTAACTCTTTGTCTTCTTTATTCTCTTGATACAACTTCCAGTTATACTTCGTGGCCAAAACAGTTAATTCTGCTTGATTCATTTTAGTAAGTAAGTTGTAAATACGATGTGATTCTCCCTCGATCTTTTTGGTAAGCTCTGTAAGGGCATCGTATCGATAATCACTGTCATCTCGATCTTCTTGGTTCTGAAATTTAGCTTCCATATAAAGTGCTTTTCCAATCACCTTTTTCAATTCTAAGTCGTTAGGATATTTTTCAAGCATAAGAAAAGCAGTGTAGATAGCATCTGCATAGTTTTCGTCATAAAGATTTAAAAAAGGAATCTGGTAACGTGCCTTTGATTGTATTTTTTTAAAATCCTCTTCAGGAAGAATATAGGATTGCTTACCTGCCGTAGTCGCGTTTGCTATACGTTTTTTTAACTTTTCTAATCTGTCCAAACTTGAGGGATGAGAAGACAATTCTTCCCCTTCACTATCCTCTTCCATTCGGGATATTTGTGGTACGTGGGTAATCCAAATATGCTCTGGGAATTTATAATACTCATCTTCAAAAATGGAACGATCAAAAGTGAAATCTTCAAAAGGCAAATAAGAATAATGTAAAATAGTAAAGGTATTAGTAATCGCTTTTGGATCGTAATTAGATTTTAAAAATATTTCTAAACCCTCATCATCTGCTTCCTCTTCTAGGCTTTGCGAGTATAAACTTTGGCTAAAACTTTTACGATCTACTCCAATTTCATCTAGTTGTTTATTGTTTTGTCTATCAAAACCTTTAGACTGACTGAATTTATCTATTGCATGTTGATGTTTGACGTGGATCAATTCATGTGCAAGAATGAACGCTAACTGAGCTTCATTTTGAAGGTTAGCTAATAAACCTAAAGTAACGAAAATGATTCCTTGATCAGTAGCAAATGCATTGACGGCACTAGTATTTAAAATATATGCTCTTGGCTTTTTTTTGTTTAGCTTTTTGTCTCCATCAATAGGTAGTTGCTCTAAAACCTGATTTATATATTTAGTGGCAGGATCATTAAATAAAACCAATCCACTTTGTAGAATATCATCAATTGCAAAATTTGATTCTAATAAGAAGTTTTTACGACTTTTCTTTTCTTTACGACTTACTTTTTTCTTAGAACTATTTTCTACTTCTTCTACTTGTTTTTTAAACTTAACAGAACTAGATGTAAAAAACTCTCTAGGTATTTCTCCTTCTGCTTTTAAAAGTGAGTTGTCGTCTTGAGCTACTACAGAAAAAGAAAATAATATTAGTATAAAAAAGGAAAGAATATATTTCATGATTGAATTTTAATTATAATTGAAAAGACATCGAATAGAGAAGGGTTAGCCTAAGTTTTTAGAATAATAAATATCCAACTGTGGCACTTACTCGAACTGATTCATATCCAAAAAGTCTGAAAAAAGTACTTCGTTTATATTCTGCTAAAGATCTGCCTGGGCCACTTTCTGGTTCGTTAATTAGTTCTCTATTTCCGATCCAACTAATAGGTAGCGCAGTAGTCATTCCTGCTTTAAAAATAATTTTATCACTAATCACTGTTGAAATAGACCAACCTGCGGTTAAGTAAGTAATTCTTAAACCGGTATCGATATTTAAATCTTCATAAGTTAAATTGGTAGGCGTATATTCGTCAAAATCATTACCTCCTTCTCCTATAAGACTTGCATTGATAAAACTGGTCTTAAGTCCAATAAAATAACGATTTCCGATCGGAGCTAGGGCACCTTGAATACGCATATAGTAACTATAAGAAAAATCAATAGATTGGACATTCAGATGAGAAAATAGATAAGCATAAGAGGAGCCATTAGAGAATTGAAAATCTTCTTCAGCATAACTAGTCAAGCCTGTAGTAAATTTTGACCATCCTAATTCAATACTTCTAAATCGACCAACGGTATAAGAAAACTCTGCTTTAAATTCTGGATTGAAGCCAAATTTTTCTTGCCCAATTGCTCCGAAAGCGTTAGTTCCTTTATTGTTTTTTGAAGGTCCTGTTATTGAAGCACTCCCTAACATACCAATAGAAAAGGAAGCTCGTTTACCAATATACCCAGGAGCTTGAGCATTTACAAAAAATGGGAAAGTAAAAAGTAGAATGAAAAAGGTTAGTTCTTTTTTCATATTGATTTGTTTTAGTATCAAGCTAAAGTTTATAATGTTGTTGTATTTAAAAAGAAGTACAAAATAGAAGGCTACAAATATAAGGATTACTTAGTCCAAAGTCCATTTTTATTTTATGTCAAAAAAAGTTTTTAAAATTGACTGGGTTTCATACTTCGAGTATTCCTCAATTCTTGTCGAGATAATTCAATCTTCTTGCTTTTATATTATAGTTTATTATACCGATACGGAAATGAATTGGGAATAATTTAAATTCATTTCCTATAAGCATACCCTCAAAGCAAGTGATTTTTAAAAGTTAAAATCCCAAATCACTTCGTTTTGAGTAAAGAAGATTATTTTATTAAAATATAAAAGCTATGTCATTATCCAATCATTCTATAATCGTCACAAGGAATAACATGTCAATGAGGAATCATGCGAGTTATTTTAAATATCGAGGAGAAAAAATAAGCCATGATCAAAGAGTTGGGACTCCGTTGAAAAAAATTGGATTTAATAAAAATGCCTATCAACTTACTCAAGAAAGAAAGGCAGTAATGTTTAGTAAAGGCATTCAAAATGCAATAGGTATTATCTTAGGGTTTTTGATTTTGTCGATACTAGTGGTATACTTGATGACTTGAGGCTTATACTGTTTTTTTGATTAGATATTTTTCAAATTCTTCCATAATTAAAAATTAGAGGCGATCCATATTTTGAGTATCTAGTTCTAAACCCTTATATTTGGAGCAATTTTAGAAAATTAAAAACCTTTATAGCAATGGGAAGAGCATTTGAAGCTAGAAAAGCATCGAAATTCGCCAGATGGAACAAGATGGCTAAAGAATTTACTAAAGCCGGTCGGCAGATTACAATAGCAGTAAAAGAAGGTGGCCCTGACCCTGATGCGAATAGTTCTCTTCGGAGAGCAATTCAGAATGCTCGTTCTGTCCAGATGCCAAAAGATAGAATTGAAGCTGCTATCAAAAAAGCTTCTGATAAGGACACTAGTAATTTTGATCAGGTATTATATGAAGGTATGGCTCCGCATGGTGTCGCTATCGTAGTAGAAGCAGCAACGGATAACCCTGTAAGAACGGTTGCCAACGTTCGATCTTATTTTAGAAAAAAAGAAGGATCTCTTGGTACACATGGGATGCATGATTTTATATTCGATCGCAAAGGAGTTTTTTATATTAAAAAAGAAGACTTTGCCGAAAGAGATCTAGATGAGTTTGAGTTAGAGTTTATAGACTTTGGATTAGAGAAATATGTAGAAGAGACTTTAGAAGATCAAGCTTTTATCCAAGTGTATGTTGCTTTTGAAGATTTTGGAAAAATGCAGGATGCTCTAGAGAAGAATGATATCAAAGTTGATAAATCAGAACTCGAAAGAATTCCAAATCATACCAAAGAGTTAGATGAAGATCAAATGGATGAAGTACTTGCATTGATTGATTTGATGGAACAAGATGATGATGTAACGAATGTTTTTCATAATTTAGCTTAAGCTATTTAGCAAGTAAATAAATAGGTGATCAAGCGATCAAGGTCTTCGGTTCTTGGTCGCTTGATTATTTAAATCTACTACCTAAACCTAATTTATCAATGTCCAATTCTTCTCACCCTCGCATCGGTATTGGTATTGTCATCGAAAATGAGGAAGGCAAGATTCTCGTTGGAAAACGCAAAGGAAGTCACTCACCATATTATTCCATTCCTGGAGGAAGTCTTGAAATAGGGGAGACCTTTGAAGCTTGTATTATCCGAGAGGTACTCGAAGAGACAGGACTCAAGATTTCTAATCCTAAAGTCATCAACGTTAGTAATAACCTTCAAACATACCGAGAGTCAGGTATTCATTACGTCTCTATAAATATGTATACAAATACTTTTGAGGGAGTTCCTCAATTGATGGAGCCGACTAAATGTGAGGGTTGGATATGGGTTAATCCGAAGGAGTTACCACAACCACATTTTGATGCTAGTGAGTTTGCGGTGGAAGGTTTTTTGAGAGGACGATTTTATTTGGAGGAATAAGTTGAGAAGTACCATAATATTTACTAATTAAAACAGATTTATGAACAAGGATTAATGATTGGGGACTTTAGAAGTATCCTTAGTTTTGGACTACATCTGATGTCATAAATCGTTAATCCTTGTTCTGAAATTAAATAGTATTGGAATATCAGTTAAAGCCAATCTTTTCTTCTCTTTTGTGTAGATCAGTAACTAATTTTCTCACCTTTATTATTATTCCATTTTAATCGATTCATATTTTTTAAAAAGGGAACGTTGAATTACTTCTACTTCTTTCTGGTAATTCTTCCAATCCTTTTCGAAAAAAGTATTAACAGCTTCAATAACTTTTTGAGCTTCTATTCGAGCTTTCTCTGTAGCGAAACGAGCCATTTGATTAGGAGCACCATCAGAAGATCTAATGTAACCACTTGCATTGAAAAGGTGACTGTTCAAGGTATTCGGATTTCTTTGAATACCTTTTAGTCCTGGTTCGTCTGTAAATAAATTTTGCAAATTAGTAATACTATCCTGCATTGACTTACCTAACTTTTTAATATCCTTCTTTGTACTATCAGGAACATTAACCATTTGGTCATTGACTAGTTTTATAGTTTTCTTGGCTGTCTTTAGTTGATTAAAAGCTTCCGTAGCTTTTCCAACCATATCGTAAAACTTCAAAGAAGCAGCTTGTTGAGCTTTCATTTCTTGGATTGTAAAATCAACTCTAGGATCTGCCAAAACGGTTACTTGGGTCGAATCTTTGAAATCACCATAAGTAGCAACTAATTTATATGTTCCTGGAAGTACTCGGCCTCCACCAGGAGGATCAGCATCAGGTTTTCGATCTCTGTAAGAAGGAAAAGAAACGCTATTGCTATTCATGCCCCAGTATAGTTTAGTCAAAGCAGTATCAGGCTTGGTAGAGTAATTTCTAATCGTATCTCCTTGCTGATCATAGATCACGACGTAAACCTTCTTTCCACCTTTTTTCTTTTTATCTTTCGTCTCCTCTTTCCCTTTTTTATCTCCGTCCTTTTTATCTTTCTTTTTACCCTTCTTTCCTTTTTTCTTGCTCTCTTCTTTCTTTTCTCCTTTTTCTTTTTTCTTTTCCTTAGGTTTTACCCACATCCCAATTCTTGCACCACGGCTTTTATTACTTCCTATAAAATTACCATCCGCAGTAAACCTAACACCGTCTACAGATCTATAGTTAGCGAGATAAACATCTGGAGCATCAAATAAAGCAAAGTCTTTTTTCAGAACTGCTCCATTAGTTTTTGCAATTTCTCGAAGCGGGCGAATATCATCCATGATCCAAGCTGCACGACCAAAAGTACCAATAATCAAATCATGTTCTCTTGGGTGTATCTTCATATCAATAGTTGCAACAGAAGGGAATGATTTCCATTTTTGCCAGTTTGTTCCTTTGTTAATACTAAAATATAAACCGTAGTCTGTTCCTAAGAACAATAAATTGGGTTCTACTAAATCCTGTACCACAGCATGGCAATGGCCTTTTACTTTATTGGCATCGGCCAGTCGTTTCCAAGTTGTTCCATAGTCGCTAGTATGATATAAATAAGGTTGATAATTATTTCTGCGGTAATCATTGACGACTACGAAAACTTCACCTTTATTATGTGGAGAAACTTCAATCTGAGGAATCCAACTCCCTTTAGCATAACCAGGAAGTTTGCCAGCGAGGTTAGTCCAGTTTTTTCCACCATCTTTTGTAAGCTGTAGATTTCCATCATCGGTTCCAACCCAAACAACATCCTTGTCATGAGGACTTGGAGCAATGGCAACAATCGTAGTATAATTTTCTGCATTAGTCGCGTCAATAGTCAGACCACCACTGATGTCTTGTTTTTGTTTGGATGTATCATTGGTTGTTAAATCAGGAGAGATGATCTCCCAGCTTTGACCAAGGTCATCGCTTTTGTGGACATGTTGACTACCAAAGTAAATTCCTGAATTATTAAATGGATTCTGAGCGATTGCGGCATTCCAATTATAACGTAATTTTTCTCCTTCAGGATGATAAGGTTTTACAAATTGATTATGTCCTGTTTCTTTATCAAAGTAAGAAACGTTTCCGCCTTGAGACATTGCCCATCCATAACGAGGATTGTCTTTATTAATAACAACATCGAAACCATCTCCAAACATAACTTCTCTCCAATCATTGTTTCTAATCCCACCGTTTTTCCAAACGTAGCCAGGACCTACCCAAGAACCATTGTCTTGCATTCCTCCTGCAACATTATAAGGAATATCCATATCATAGTTTATATGATAAAATTGAGCAACGGGGATATTGTCGATGAAGTCCCAGTTTTCGCCACGATCTCTTGAGATGTTTAATCCTCCGTCATTTCCATTAATTAAGTAATCAGGATTATTAGGGTGAATCCAAAACGCATGGTGATCAGGGTGTACTCCTTTTCCGTAATCCAAGATGGTCGTGAAAGTTTTTCCACCATCTTCACTTTTTGAAACGTATGACCAGAGGTTCCATATTCTATTTTCATTTTGAGGATCTACATAGATTTCAGAATAATAAAACGGTCGGTTTCCAATATTCTTTTTAGAAACAAGAGACCATTTAAGACCACCATCAGTAGATTTATACAAACCGTTTTCTTTCGCTTCCACTAAAGCATAAATCAGGTTTGGTTTGGAAGGAGCTATTGCCAGACCAATCCGTCCAAGTTCTCCTTTAGGTAAACCATCTTTAGCTGTGATCTTTTTCCAATCATCTCCACCATTATAAGTAACATAAAGAGCAGAACCTTTTCCTCCTGAATTGAAAGTCCAAGGTTTTCGACCGAATTCCCACATTGCCACAATAATCTTATTAGGATTAGTTGGATCAACGATCATATCTGCTACTCCCGTTTCGTTATTTACGTAAAGTATTTTCTTCCAGGTTTTTCCACCGTCAGTCGTTTTATATACACCACGGTCTTCACTAGTTCCCCAAGGAGCACCAGTCACTCCAGCGTAAACAATGTTCGAATTATTTTCATCAATAATGATACGATGAATCACTCGACTCTTTTCTAAACCCATGTGCTTCCAGGTTTTTCCACCATCAATGCTTTTAAAAATTCCTTCTCCGGTATTCATCGAGTTTCTAGGGTTACCCTCTCCGGTACCGACCCAGATTTCAGATGGATTATTTTGATTAATTTTAATTGATCCAATAGATTGTATTGGTGCTTCATCGAATATTGGTTCCCAGCGAATACCTCCACTTTCAGATTTCCAGACACCTCCTGAAGCTGTACCTACATAAATATGTTGATCATTGCTTAAGTCTACGTCAATAGAAGTTACACGACCACTCATACCTGCCGGACCAATACTACGGATCCGCATTCCGTCCTCAATGTGATCTAAGTTGATGTTTTGTGAAAAAGATATTGCTGGAAGTATCAGCATTAATAGGGTGAGTAAGTTGTTTCTCATTTTAATTTTTTTAAAAAATAGTAAAATTGATAGTTACCTTTTAGTACTCTTGCGTTATTAATAGATAAAGGGCTGAATGAAGCCTGAAAATAAATTCGCTCCCGAAAATAATGATTTGTCCTTTATTTATTCAATTTATTTATATAAGGAGCGATATAATTAATCCGAATGACTGTTTTCTTTTCTTTTTGTAGAAATTAAGGCGTTATGTAAAACACTTATAATTTTTTATTGAACGGGAATAGGGGAAAGGAAAATCTTAAACGACACTTTATTAGCGTGTTGTTTTTATAAAGTTGATTGAAATCGAAAATTATTTTTAAAAAAATTAATTTTCTTGAAAAAAAATATGCTTAAAAGTAAGTGTTTTTTTTCTTTCAAATATTTTGAAAAAAGTGAAATGATGAAGCAGCGTTTTTGACTTTAAAAGCATTATATTAAGTAGAAGCTATAAACTACAAAATCTAATTTTTTACAGTTAAAAATGTAAGTCTACACAATCGCATATTTATTGTAATAAACGATATTAATTTTACGTTAATTATAAAAGCAGGTGAACCAAAAGCTTGTTTAATATGTTTAATACTCGTAATATTGTGATATAATTAGAGCTAAACTAAAACAAAAATCTTCTGCACAAGAAGATAACAACATTAGAAAAATATAAAAGCTATTTACAAACAAATCAAAACGAATCCTCCTGTATGAATTGAAATTTACTTGCCTTGTTCTTTATATTCAAAAATGGCTAAAAGCCTGACAATCTTATTCTAAAATTTTAATGCAAGGACTAACCTGTGGCTTGGTTGCTATGGTGTGGTTGCTACTACTCAAGGCACTGTTCTCTGTTGAGAACTGATGGGTACCGTCGTTATGTCTTGATGGTAATAAGTTATTCACTTGTCGTGAAATGACATTGCATCTTAATGCTTAAAATTAAATAAAAGATTAAAAGAAATCTTGAAAAATATAAAGTATAAAATTAAAGCTAAACTAAAATTAAAATGGTTATGAAAAAAACAATCTTTCTATTCGCACTCGGATTCGGTTCTATTTGTTTGACTAGTTGTTCTAAAGGATATGGATGTCCTTATGGCGTTGAAACAAGAATTCAAAATCCTGAAATGAAAATCTTACAAGCTAACGATAACCAACTCGTTGCTGAAGAAATCGAAAACCCAGCAATCGAATGTATTGCTGATTAAGAGCTATTGAATTAGTAAAAACTTTGAAACAAAATATTAAAAATTAAAAAGAAGAGCACATGAAAAATTTAATAATATTCGGACTAACAATAATTTGTATTTCTTTTTCTTCAGTCGTATCTGCACAATATTACCCAGACATTGAATATAAAAAAGGTGATGTAGAAGTGGCATTAGGCGTTGGTTTAATGAACACCTTTATTGATAAGAATACGGAAGCTCCAATTCCTCCAGTAAGTCTTACTTTAGGATATCGTTTGAAAAAAAATATTAGTGTTGGTACCTATTTAGGTTACTCAAGAACTAACTATGTCGCTCCTTTAGATGTAAAAGCAGAGGGAGGGCTTATTCCTGAAATGACTAATAACTATTTCCAGATTGGGCTTAGAGGGCAAGGTCATTATACAGAAGGAAGACTTGATTTTTATGGTGGAGCGATGGTCGGTTACAACTTTTCTGTAAATGAATTTGAAAACCTTCCGGCGGATCAGCGTTTAGAAAATATCAAAGCAGATCAATATAATGATATTGTAATTTTCTCAGGTCATATTGGAATGAAGTATTTAGTTTCTAAGCATATTGGAATCTATGGAGAAGTAGGATACGGTGTTTCCATTTTTAATATTGGAATTACTTCAAGGTTCTAAATTAACCTTTTGAAAAAAACCGGAAGGACCTTACATAGATATCGAAAAGGTTTTAAAATTCTTTTCGACTATTAATCGTCTCACCGTCAATATAATTTATACTATCAAATAATTAAGAGTTTCGCCGTTTGGTGAAGCTCTTTTTGTTTTTTTAATATGATGACTATTAAAAAAATCTTAAAATGCTTCACTAATCAGAAAAAAAAATATACATTTACCGCTCCACACACGTATTTTAAAAAATTATGAGATTGAAGAGTCGATTATAGAGACTAAAAATACTCTTCAAATTTATTGACAATTCGTCAATTAAAGACACACCATTCCTGGTTGCCTTTATTTCAACACACTACTTTCCCATGACATCTTGAAGTAATTAGACTTCTGTAAATTAACTGATGCCGTTACTAAAAATAGTTAACGCCATCACATCGCTAGCTAATTCTGAGCACTCATTAGTATTTGATCGACAATCAACAGATTGTCTTAGATTACTAGTATATCGGTTCTCAGGGTGCCTTACTTTGCAGTTGTCTGACATTCCAAAAATCGATTTAAATTCCCATTATTCATGCGCAGCAGCAGGATAGCAACACTGATTTTAAGCATTCTTATTTTTGCCTTTACAGCTAAGGCGAACGAAACGAAAAACCCTCCGGAAACCATATCTGTAACAGATGGGGCTAGTCGGCATTATTTAAATCTTCAAGACGAAATCAATGAGATCGTCTTGACAGATTTAAAGAAAGGGGAGACTTATAAAATTTTCTTGAGTAAGGAAGAAGAAGGAGATTGTCTTCCATTCTATATTTTTCCAGAAGTAGAGACTGGTCCAGTTTTAGAATTTGAAGCATTGAGTTCTGAAACATCTATCCAACTTGGGAAATCTTGTACCACCTTTTTAGATATTCGGTTTTCTATTGCTTGTACTTCATGCTTGACTACCAGTAGATCTTTGAATCCAATGGGAATCATGGTCGATGAAACGTATACTGCTCAGCAGTTAGTACAAGATGTGCTAATCAGCGGAGATTGTTTTGATATAGAAGAACAAAGTATTTCTATTATTGGAGATACGAATGGAAGTGGTTTTTTCTCTAACGGAAGTAGTTCTGTAAATATCGAAGAAGGGATAATTCTTTCTACAGGGAATGTTCATAGTAGTGCAGGCCCAAATGAACAATATAATACTGGGAACTCATTCTTTAATTTTGGTGCAGACCCTGATCTTAGTCTAATGGTAGGGTCTAATTTTATGTATGATATTTCTGCCTTAGAATTTGAATTTACTCCAACAACAGACCAGATTTCTTTTGAGTTTGTTTTTGCATCAGAAGAGTATTGTGAATATGTAAATAGTAGTTTTAATGATGCCTTTGGATTTTTTATAAGTGGTCCAGGTATCAATGGTCCTTTTACAAATAATGCTGAAAATATAGCAGTCGTTCCAAATACAAATTCTTTTACGGCAATCAATAGTGTGAATCATATTGATAACCCTATTTACTTTGTCAATAATATTCCCGTTACCCAACATTCAGAAATTCCTGCTTTCCTACAATGTGATAATTATCCAACGACAACTAATGGAGTTGCGATCAATGATATAGAATATGATGGATTTACAACAGTGATGACTGCGATGGCAAATGTTCAGGCTTGTGAAACATATCATATCAAACTGATCATCGCAGATGTAGCAGATGGATACTTTGATTCTGCTGTGTTCCTAAAAGCAAATAGTTTTAGCGGAGGAGATTTGGCAAACATTACGACCCAAGCTCCAGGAGGAGGAGCAGAAGCAAATATCGCTTTTGAAAATTGCCAAGATGGTTATTTTGTTTTTGAAAGAGCGAATGATGATTTAAGTCAGGACTTAGTAGTTAATTATAGTGTTTCGCCTTTGAGTACAGCAATTGTAGGATTGGATTATGGAGCGCTACCAGATTCTATTATTATTCCTGCAGGCGATTCCCTTTTCTATTTACCGGTTACCATTTATGATGATCTTTTAGTAGAAGCTTCAGAGTCAATAGTGCTTCAGTTGGATGCACCATGCTCTTGCGAAATACCTTATGTCTCCATGTTTATTGAAGACGTCGAGCCTCTGGCAGTAGTAGCAGATGATTTGTTTTTCTGTGATCCAGCCCCAGTCTCCATTCAGCCACTCATTACAGGTGGATGGGGAAACTACACGTATACATGGAACACTGGTGATACTACTGCTATGCTCAATACTTTTGTTGATATCGATTCTATTTACACGCTGGTAGTTTCAGATGAATGCGGAAATACGATGGAGCATTTTGTTGAGGTGACTATTTTAGAATCTCCAACAGCAGTAATATCTGGTGATGCTCTGGTTTGTCAAGAAAGCCCCAATGCACAGCTTCAAATTGATTTCACAGGACCAGGCCCTTGGGATTTTATTTATACCCTTGATGGTATTACTCAACCAGCGATGATTGGAATTGTAGATAATCCTTATTTTTTACAAACGACTGCTACTGGAACGTTTGAATTACAAAGTGTAAGTAGTTACAATTGCGATGGCACTGTTCAGGGAATGTCAATAGTAGATGTTGTTGATTTGAATATTGGTTTTATATCAACAGATGAATCTTGTCCAGGAACAGAAGATGGCTCTATCAATATTACACCTTTTGGCGGTACTGCACCATATTCTTTTTCTTGGGATAATGGAATTGGGACGATTGAAGATCCGACAAACCTTCCAGCAGGGATTTACGAACTCGTTCTTAGTGATGCAAATGGATGTACAACTATAAGTCAATATACTGTTGATCTTGATCCTAATGTTCCCACTGTAAATGCAGGATTAGACCAAACTTTAGATTGTAATAATACCTCAGTCTCTTTGACGGGTACAGCTTCAGTAGGAAATAATTTCACTTATGAGTGGACAACAACGGATGGTAATATTGTCTCAGGGTCTAATACCTTAAACCCTGTTGTAGATCAGACTGGAACCTATGATTTGAATGTGATGAACAATACAACCAATTGTATGGTCTCAGATAAAACTGAAGTTTTTATAGATACCTTATCTCCAGTTGCGGCAATTGATGTGCTAGGTCCATTGGTGTTAAATTGTACAAATCCAACAACTGTTTTGGATGGATCGGCTTCTATACCTTTTGGAGATTTAGCATTTTCATGGGCATCAAATGATGGTAGTTTTATTGGTAGTACAAATACGATAAATCCAGAAGTGAATGCCTCTGGAACTTATGAACTTACAGTAACTAAAAATTCAAATGGATGTACAGATTCCGAGATACTTTATGTCGGAGCAAGCATGGAACTCCCACAAGTAAATATACAAACTGCTGGCCTTTTAACCTGTTTTGATTCTATCGTAACATTAGAAGCAGGTAGTTCTTCATCTGGGACAAACTATACAATACTATGGACAACAGATGATGGAAACATCGTCAATGGTGTTAATACACTTTTCCCTGCGGTCGATCAACCCGGTAATTACGAATTGACTATTTTAAATACATCAAATGACTGTTCGAATACGGCTTCTGTTGTTGTAACAGAAGATCGTGTTTCACCAATTGCCGATGCCGGGTTGCCGACCGAATTAGATTGTAATGATACTTTTATCACGCTTGATGGAAGCCAGTCTTCTACTGGAAATATTTATACCTACAATTGGTCGACGAATAACGGCATCATTCAGACTGGAGCGAGTACACTCGGTCCAGAGGTTGCTACATCTGGAGATTATTTCTTACTTGTAACTAATATTGAAAACGGATGTACGGATTCAGATCAGACTAATGTTTTTGAAGATCCTAATACTCCGAATTCAGCAGAAATTGAAATTTTTGCCCCAGCATGTTTTGGAGAAGAAGGAGGCATCGGGGTTGTTTCAGTTGAAGGAGGTGAAGGTCCTTATGTTTATTCTATTGACGGAGGAGAAAACTTTTTTAATCAAAATATTTTTCTTGGATTACAACCTGGGATTTTTGAAGTTATCATACAAGATGCGGGAGGTTGTTTACATGAAGAACAAGTAGTTATTCCAGCTCCTTTACCAATATTAGTTGATGTGATTCGAGATGTAGAAATAAGTCTTGGAGATAACTACCAACTAGAAGCAAATGTAAATATTCCTGTTGCTATGTTAGATACTATTATCTGGACTCCGGAATCAACATTAAGTTGTAGCGATTGTTTAGATCCGATTGCTTTTCCTTTGAGTACGACTACGTATACTATTTTTGTAACAGATGAAAACGGGTGCCCTGCAACTGCAGAAATCCAATTACGAGTAGATAAAGATCGAAAGATATTTATTCCTAATGCTTTTTCCCCTGATGCTGATGGAGCAAATGATCGCTTTATGATTTATGCTAAAGAAGGATTGGTTTCTAATATATCCACTTTCCAAGTTTTTAATCGATGGGGTGGAAAAGTGTTTGAAGTATCGGACTTTATGCCTAATGATCCAACTTTTGGATGGGATGGTACCATGAAAGGGGAGACCGTAAATCCTGCGGTATTTATTTATTATGCAGAGATTGAATTTATAGATGGTCAAAAAATGCTTTTTAAAGGAGATGTAACGGTTACCAATTAAACCCTTTACCATTTCTTACTATCATCTATCCTTTAAACAAAGACATCCTTGGTTATTAAAATCAAGGATGTTTGCTTACGTATACCTACTACAAGATAAAAAATCAAGATTATTTGAGCTTTTGAATATTGTTTCCTTATATTTGGTAGTCTTTATTTAGAATGGTTTATAAAACAAAAAAGGTAATTAATAAGATTTAAGACCTTTTATAACATTCTATTTCGAAAAGATTGTGCGCCGTTTCCCTAATTTATTTAGCTATGAATATTCCTATAATATTCTATTGAAGGATTTTTGCCTTCATTTTTATTGAAAGCTAATCAGTTTAATTATAAAACTAGAGAACCGAAAATCTTGTGCATGGATAACAACTACCCATTCAAAACTGCCTTATCAATTCTAGTGTTTAGTCTAGGCTTTACATTTACTCTCTTTGCGGAATCTAATCAGAATGATTGTCAAAATACGATAGATACGATTGTTGTAAATCAAGAACATGCTCGTTACATTGTTGCAATTAATGGCGCTAAAACATCTTTGATCTTATCCGATCTTGAAGAGGGAGCCTTCTACACTTTATGGATTAGTAGTCAAGAAGTAAATCCATTATGTACAATGAATATCTCTGTTGATAATCAGCAAAAAGAGACTAACCTCGGGTTACAGTCTTTAATAAAATTTAAAGCTCAAGAGAACCATCAAATTATTGTTATTGATCAACATGATTGCCACCAAAAAAATGCTTTCTTTGCCGACCTTTCTATCTCAAAAAGTAAAGACGAGGATTCAGGAGCTTTCAATAGTATGATGGGTATTACGACATCGGGAGGTTCCACTGCTCAACAATTAATAGAAGAGGTACTAATAGGAGGAGGCTGTTTTGATATTAGTAATGTACAACCAATTGGTAATGTTGCAGGTATGGGGACTTTTGCAAATGGAGCTTCGTCAATCATTATTGATGAAGGCGTAATCTTAGCATCAGGTAATATTGGGAATTCTGCAGGGCCTAACAGCACTTCAAGTGTTAGTACAAATTTTGGAGATAACTCTGGAGATCCAGACTTAAATATTGTAGCAACCCAACCAGTACGTGATGCAGTTGGGATAGAATTTGATTTTACGCCTGTTGTAAATACTATTGAATTTAGATATGTGTTTGCTTCTGATGAGTATTGTGATTTTGTAGGATCTAACTTCAATGATGTTTTTGGATTCTTCATTAGCGGACCAGGATTTAATGGTCCTTATACTGGGAATGCAGAGAACATCGCTTTAGTTCCAGGTACTGGTCAAGAGGTAGCGATCAACACCGTTAACATAACAAACAACCCAGGGTTTTATAATGATAATGTTCCAGCGGGACAAGCCCAAACGGGAGGTATTAATAATTGTACTGCAGGAGAACTTAATTCACCAGGAGTAGCGGAAGTAAATATCGAGTATGATGGTTTTACTACGATTCTTACGGCAACTGCATCAGTCCAAGTCTGTGAGACTTACCATATTCGTATGGTTGTAGCCGATGTAAATGATGGCATTTATGATTCCGCAGTTTTCTTGGAAGCAAATAGTTTTAATCTTGGAGGAGATGTTTCAATGGATGTTGACCTTCCAGGTTTAGGTTCGACCGGAATTGCCTATGAAGGGTGTGCAGGAGATGGATATATTATTTTTGAAAGACCACAAGATTCTAACCTTTCTCAACCAGTTGATGTATATTTTAATATCTCTTCGGCGAGCACTGCTACAAACGGTTTAGATTATTCAAACCTTCCTCCTTTTATTACAATCCCAGCAGGGCAAACTCAGTTTCTATTACCATTATCTATTTATGAAGATTTAATAACAGAAGGAATAGAGACCTTAATTCTTGAGCTGGATAATCCATGTACTTGTCAGGATGCATCAATTGAAATTCAGATATCAGATGTTCCGCCAATGACCGTAAATACTCAAGATGTGACCTTTTGTAACGAGACTAGCACAAACCTTTTTGCAGATGTATCAGGAGGAGTACCGGGGTATACTTATTTTTGGAGTACAGGAGAAATGAGTCCTTCCATAAATGTTGATGCATTAATAGGAACTCAAACTTTTACTGTTACCGTAACAGATCTTTGTGGCAATGAAGAACTCTCTACCGTTTCTGTAACTGTTGAAGAAGAGGCTTTCGCCATCATTGAAGGTTTTGCAGAAGTCTGTGAAGGTAATCCTACTGGCGTTTTGACGGTTAGCTTCATAGGAAGTGGGCCTTGGGATTTGACCTACTTAATTGATGGTGTTCCTCAAGCACCAATTATCGGAATTACAGATAACCCTTATTTTATAATTACATCAGAACCTGGCGTTTACACTATCGGTAGTTTATTTGTCAATGGATGCCCAGGAATTGGAGACGGTAGCGGAATAATTATCCCAACAATCTTTAACTCCTTTTTGACACCGACATCGGTTTCCTGTCCAGAAAACTTTGATGGAAGTATCGACTTTATAATTGCTGGTGGAAATCCGGAGTATTCTTATGCATGGAGTAATGGGGAATTTACTCAAAATATTGACAATCTTCCCCCTGGAGAATATACGGTCACGGTTACAGATATGAATGGTTGTACTCATGTAGATACTGGAGAAGTATTGACACCGGATTCGATCGTTACTAATATAGTAGTCCTGAACGGAGTCGATTGTACAGATACCCTTTCTGGAAGTGCAGATTTAATAGTCAATGGAGGTACTCCAAATTATTCTTATTTATGGGATAATGGATCAACAGAAGAAGATCCTACCAATTTATCTGCAGGGATACATTTTGTAACTGTTACAGATTCTTTGGGCTGTATGACACAAGATCAAGTTACTATATTACAAGATGCGGTTCCCCCTGTTGCAGAAGCGGAAGTTTTTGGAAATTTAACTTGTGATGAATTAATGGTCAGTATTGATGGAACTAATTCATCAGGAGGTGACTCTTTATCATACACTTGGTTAGACGGATCAGGAACCGTTATCAGCTCCGATACAATTACTAATGTTGAAAATATAGGCACTTATACTTTAGTGGTTACAAATACTCAAAATGGGTGTAGTGATGAAACTACCGTTACAGTAGAACAAAACATTACGCCTCCTATTCCGAGCGCTACTGGTGGTGTTTTAGACTGTAATACAACCGAAATAATGCTAGATGCTTCCGGATCAACGGGGGCAGGAGTTTTGGAATATTCTTGGTTAGACGGAGGTGGTACTGAATTAGGTACAGAGGTTACACTTAATGTAATAAATCCTGGAACGTACACACTGGTAATTACTGATGATAGTAATGGATGTACCGAAAGTATTGATGTAAATGTAGATCAAGATATTACTCCTCCAACTCCAGAAAGTACACCGTCTGGAATTTTAAACTGTAATGAATCGACGATTTCAATTGATGGTTCTTCTTCTTCAGGAAGTGGAGTAATTACTTATCAATGGCTTGCTGAAAATGGAGATTCCTTAGGAACAGATGCTCAAATAAATGTATCTGATCCTGGAACTTACACTTTAGTAATTACGGATAGTCAAAACGGTTGTACTGCTGAAGTAAGCACAATGGTAGAACAAGATATTGAAACGCCAATTCCTAATACAATAGTAGAAGGTCCAATAAGTTGTACAGATATAGCCATACTATTGGATGCGTCAGGATCAACAGGGACGAGTATAGCTTATCAATGGTTAGATGGAATGACAGAGATAGGAACAAATGCAGAAGTAGAAGTTTCTACTGCTGGAATTTATACTTTAATAATCACTGATACAGAAAATGGATGTACTGCAGAAACGGAAGTTGAAGTAGTTGAAAATATAGAAGCACCAAACCCAGAAGCAATAATTTCTGGGTTGCTTACTTGTAGTGTTGGAATGGTTACATTAGATGGTTCCAGCTCCTCTGGAAATGGAACGATCACTTATCAATGGATAGATGTAAATGATATAGTCGTAAGTACAGATCCCATTTATGATACGGAGAATACTGGTACTTATACCTTAGTAATTACAGATGAGTTTAATGGATGTACTGCTCAAATACCAGTTATGGTAGAAGAAGATATTCAAGAACCCATTGCGGATGCTGGAGATAATGGAGTGCTAAATTGCGATGATCTATCTGCATTATTAAATGGAGAAGGTTCTAGCGAAGGAGATAATATTTCTTATCAATGGTTAAACGAATCAGAAGTAGAGATCGGTACTGAAGTTTCTATCGAAGTTGCAGAATCTGGAATGTACACTTTAATTGTAACTAATGAAGACAATGGTTGTACTTCTACCTCCGATGTATTAATCGAGGCTGATGCAAACGCTCCTGAGGTTGATGCGATTGTAGATGGAGTTATTAATTGTAATAACGGTTCTTCAATAATTGACGGTAGCAATTCTTCTGGAAATGGAACAATTGTTTTTCAATGGTTAGATGAAAATAATGATGAGGTTTCAATAGAACCAACTACTGAAGTAAGTACTCCTGGTGTCTATACTTTAGTTGTTACGGATACAGATAATGGTTGTGTTTCACAACTTTCAGTGGAAGTATTAGAAGACATAGAAGCTCCACAACCAGATATTTTAAATCCAGATTTACTAACCTGTGCATTACAAGCAATAGAACTAGATGCTTCAAGTTCAACAGCTTCTGGAAATA
>JAULCF010964561.1:0-17172 GCA_032361265.1 Devaleraea mollis
AGCATACAAGAAACAAATTTTCAGTTGTGTCTCGAAATCTTTCTGATTGTTGATGAATTCAAAATAAACACATATAATATTTTAATATATGTATAAATACTATACCTTCGCTTTACGAATCCTGAAGAGATTTCTAATGAATCTATTTATCGTTTTGATAAATTTTAAACTTAGAAGTCTAACTACCTGAATCCGATGACTTACAAGGTCATCGGTTGTGAACTTCTCAAGCCTTCGTACTGTACAAGACCAACCTCGTCAGAGTGAGATAATAGACCGCTATCTCCGTACTTGATTAAAACCTGTTTTTGATTCACCACAAGCGCCTGATGAATGCGTGCACGACCCTACTATTGGGTATATGTTGCACTTATGTTCTTCTTGCACAAGATCTTACATCTTGTGGAGACGGATATACCATAGATCTGAGTGTTGGATATACCGTCACAGGTCAAGGCCTACAGAGTTGCGGTTGTTCTCCAGATACCAACTATTGTGAGCTTGTCCATATCGTGATGCGAGAAGTGCGCGATGGCAATACCTCACTACTTTCTTGCCCTAACATATCACTCACCGAACGATGGTGGCGAGAGCTCAAAGATCTTGTAGACATCTATAATCCAGAAACCTGCGAGCAATATCCAGAATCCGATACTCACCCAGATAGATATGAATTCAATACTTCGGACCTTAATCCTGGCGACACACTGAGTATCTTAGTTTGTAAGGTCAGTTCGTTTGACAATAATATAATAGAG
Organism: Devaleraea mollis; assembly: GCA_032361265.1. Classification (NCBI taxonomy): domain Eukaryota; phylum Rhodophyta; class Florideophyceae; order Palmariales; family Palmariaceae; genus Devaleraea; species Devaleraea mollis. The sequence continues at coordinate 759 of JAULCF010964561.1, forward strand.
CTTAGTGCATCACCAAGTAACGAATGTCGAGAAAGCAGTTGCCCACCAATTATAGATTGCCCCGCAGAGTTTAAGCTTCGTACAGGTTTTGACTGCTCATATACGCTTCCAGATTTTACGACTGGGGTAACCTTAATAGATAATTGTAATACGCCTTCTGTCGACGTGACAGATGATTATACCGTCATGCAAATACCACCTTCAGGCACAGTTGTGACGGAAGACTTATTTGTAACAATGCGTGTCTATAATGATAATGGCATTCTCATCACTACCTGCGACATATTTGTAACGCTGGCCGATGACCCTCCACCAGTTATGGGTTTTCCATCTGATATTCCAGATATATATTTTGGAGATGAGCTTCCAGATTTTGAGTCACTCAAAGCTCATGATACATTACAAGACGGGACCATTATAGATCTAAGTGTTAGCACCTTTGTTGACCTTGGTGACACCGATCCATGCCAAGGATACTCGATGACTTACCGCTGGATGGCAAGAGATACTTGCGGCAATTCAACTTCAAGAGAAAAAACGTTCAATGTGCTGCCTGATGCTAAGGCACCAGTATTCGTTTCGATTCCAGTCGATATTGATACAATATTAGCCGGAGAGCAATTCCCTCTCTTGGTAGACCTTATCGCAGTTAATGAAGATGGCTCTGCAGCAGGGGTTAATATGACCAAGTCTATAGATCCTTATACTTCTAATCTATGCCAAGGATATCCTGTCACCTATAGATGGACAGCAACAGACAGTTGTAACAATACTTCTGAACTAAGTAAATCCTTCTATGTAAAGCCTGTCAATGAACCTCCATTGTTCGTTTCAGCGCCCAAAGATATAGTTGACATCATGGCTTCAGATGAACTTCCTGTCCCAGAAATATTAGAAGCCACGAATGCAGCAGGATTCCAAAATGGGATAGCCGTTTCACATAGTATCGATCCATATATCGAACAACCATGTGCACCCTATGATATCACCTATAGATGGGTAGCTCGTGATAGTTGTTCTAATGTGGCCAGTATCACTGCATCTTTCTCTGTACATCCAGACACTATTGATTTTAGCTCTATGGCCGCCATGGAAGACATGGACCTACGCATAGAGTCCTCATGTGAACAAGCAGCTGCGGTTACAGTACCTATCGATTTAGACAGATACAATAATCTTACAATTGATATTTCAATTTTTGATGACAATTGGAATCTACTTACTTCCAATACTTATACAGAAAACCAAGAGTATAATTTTGAAGCCGGCACCTCTCATGTCGTATATGAATTCAGAGACATTTGTGATCGCACTATGCGAGACACAATTACTGTCAATGCCGCGGATGTTAACCCACCTTCATTTGATTGTAATGCTAATCAGGAAGTATATGTGTCTGACTTCGGGACATGTAGTGCGATTGTAACCTGGGCACAACCAGCTGTCGTTGATAACTGCCCAGATGCAACTATAACCCAAGTATCAGGTCCAACATCTGGATCTAATCTAATCACAGGAAAATATGAGATTGAATACTTAGCTGTAGATGCAAGCGGCAATGAAAGCTCTTGTTTATTTGATATTGTGGTTTCTGCAGTACCTTCGACACAGTTCATCTGCGAACCAATAAGCACAAACTTAGACACGTCTTGTGGAGCAACAATTAGTAGATCATTCATACTCTCCAAGTTAGGATTAGGATGTGTCAATAATCTTGGCCTTGTTATAACAGCAGACAAAGATACTCTCACAGGTGAGGTTATAGATTTAAAAAATCACATTGATAAAGAAATCAATTATACTGTCTGTGACCCTGCAACCGGCCTATGCTGTAGCGAACGAATACTAATTAGAGACACAATTGCCCCTATCTTAATTTGCTTAGATCCCATTGCTCTATTTTGCTATAGCGATATAGATAACTACAGACCACAGGTTATCGATTGTAACCCAATCACATGGAATATAAGTGAGCAAGCAGTAACCAATAGCTGTGTTGATGAGAATATCCTTTCAATAATTAACAAGACATATATCGCATATGATAAAGCCGGAAATCAATCTAATTTCTGCACGCAACAGTTCATAATTAAGTATGCCAAAATAGACAGTCTCGATGAACTTGGATTAGTTCAATTCCCTAAAGACACAACGTTACAATGTGACAACGTAGATTTAGAAAATTCAACAAAAACTATCTCAGGCTTTCCCATTATTAACGGTGTCCCAATAGATCCAGAGGCTCCAACTTGTGGATTGGTTATAACCTATAGTGATGATGTCATCTATAGAAACGGTTGCGAAAAGTCTATTGTAAGATCATGGCAAATTACAGAAGACAGGTGTTATGCTAATTTTGCTGTAGTAACTGGACGACAATATATCAGCATCACAGATACCATTGCACCCATAATCAGGCACAACATTGATACCCTCTTATTAGATACGCGAGTAAAAGAATGTTATGGCTACCTCTTCCAGCCAGCCATTACAGTAGTTGATAATTGTCAAGAAAGTGAGACACTCGTTATAACATATAATCATAACAACTCTAACTACAATTCCAATACCCCAATCCCATTACCAGGAGGATATAATTCAGTATTGATTATTGCCACAGATGATTGTGGTAACGAAGGATATGATACACTCAGTGTATATGTTCAAGATATCATAAGGCCAGTAGCTGTCTGCTATGATGACAATGTAATATCTCTTACTGGAGGTGTGGCTAAAATACGATACTCATCAATTGATGCTGGCTCATATGATAACTGTGACATAAGCTCTACTACAATTAGAAGAGTGGATAGCTATTGCGCACCAAATGATAGCTTGTATGGAGAATATGTAGAATTCTGTTGTGAAGATATCGGCAAAGAAATCTTAGTGAGTCTCAGAGTTATAGACCATGCTGGGAATATCAATATCTGTCATGGCTATGTCTTAATTCAAGATAAGATAGCACCACGTGTAACTTGCCCTCCAGACTTGACCATCAGTTGCGAGGCTAATATTTCAGCTTCAGAAAATAAAGAAGATCCATATGGTCACTTGTTTGGAATAATTAACACAAGTACATCTAATACACCAATAGGTTTAAATCCTATATACGTAACTAAATCAAGTGCACCATTATTAGATGGAACAATTACCGATGAATGTGTTAACAACATAAGCTACTCCGTCACCACAAATACTGATATCAATAATTGTGGTATAGGTAGGATAACGCGTACGTTTATTGCAGAGGATCAAGCTGGAAACAGATCAACAGGTTGCACTCAAACTATATTAATTACAGGCGGTGAAGAATTAGACACATCTCTAATCTCATGGCCTAAGAGTGAAGTAGACGTTGATGTTTGTAATTCTGTATTTGACATAAGTCCAACCAACTTAGGAGAGCCGATTACGCAAGAAAAAACATGCACCCTCTACGGTGTTAGTCATGAGGACATCTACTATGATGTACCTGGTAATACTGAAGGAATCTGCTCTAAAATAATACGCTCATGGACAATTATTAATTGGTGCTCAACCAATGATCATACCGGGATTACGAATTACCAAACAATTAAAATCTCTGATAACCAGCCTCCTGTATTCTCAGACCCTTGCGACGAGCAGCTATATATCAAAGCGCCAAGCCTTGATTGTAGAAATATTCCAATTCAGCTTGCGCTAAATGTAACCGACAACTGCACCCCAATAGCCCAATTAGATATTACTATTGAGGTAGATCTTAATAGTAATGGGACCAGTGATTACACCTCTACCAATATCATCATTGATACTAATTCTCAAGTACAATGGAGAGATACACTTGTGAGTGGAGATCATAAAATCACATGGATTGTCAAAGACAAATGTGGTAATGAAAGCAGATGTTCTCAAAATCTAATCATTGAAGACAGTAAGCCCCCAACCCCATACGCCCATGGGCTAAACATGACACTGCCTATAGATGGATATGTGGAAATATGGGCCAGTGATCTCAAAGTAAAAGCAAGTGACCCATGTGGTCAGCAAGTAGAGACAAGAATTGCTCTGGCTTCTGCCAAATTTGAAGACGCACAGGATAACTTCAGACTAACCTGCAAAGACATAGGCGAAACTCTTATTAAAGTATATGCATTCAGAAGATTGGCTGATGGTTCGATCGCATCTGACTTTACAACAGTGACTATTAATCTTCAAGATAATTCCAACATATGTCCAGAAAACTCTTCTGAGGCTGTGGAATTAACTACCTCCTTAGGAGGTAGAATTATGACATCATACGGAGTAGCCCTACCTCACACGGAAATAGAATTAATAGCAGAAGATGAAACCGCAGTACTCATGTCCAACGACGCAGGATGGTATGAACACGATGAACTTGAACTAAAAACCTATCACGTCTCTCCCCATATAGAAGACCTAACAAGAGCAGGACTAAGTACAAGGGATGTAATAATGATACAAAGACATATTCTTGGTTTAACTACATTCTACGATCCTTGGGACTTGATATCTGCAGATGTAACTCGAAATAACAAGATATCTGCAAGCGACATAATTGAATTACGTAAAGTATTATTAGGAAAGAAGAGTAAAATGGAGAGCTACCCTTCTTGGGTATTTCTGAGATCTGATTATCGCTTTGCAGATTCATATCATGCACATGAGGAGCTAATTGACTACAATACTTTATTTGATCCTGCGGCGGGGAAACAAAGAATAGATTTCATTGGGATGAAAGTTGGTGACGTAGATAAATCTATCACCATAAGTAATAAAACAGCACAAAAACGTAGTGCTAAGATATTAGAAGTAAACCTATCAAAGGGAGATACTGGAGTTGATACGATTTCACTTTCGATTCAAGAGAATACGGATTTATACGGCTATCAGATTAGCCTCGATCTTGGAGGCAAGATCGATATAAAAAACATCGATGTACCTAAAGGATTTGACTTCGATTACAATTACAGTGATAGCATATTATACATCAGTGCAAACACCCATAAGTCTCAGTATCTAAAAAAGGGTTCGCCTATTCTAACATTCACTGTAGCCTCTGCGGAGGGTCAAACAAGTGTTTCTAATTCACCCATCGAGATATCAAAGAACGAAATAATGATCTCTGAGCTATATGACAGTAATCTTGAGGCCTACAAGGTTAGACTAAAGTCAATATCAAAACAAGAACCTAAGACCAACAACACCTTTGTCTCTCCAAACCCTTTCAGTACCCGAACTTCATTATTCATAAGTTCAGAACATTCAACACTCGCTATCTTAAATCTCTACGATAGTCAAGGCAAACGCCTGTCAACCCAGGAACACCAATTAGTAACAGGAGAGAATAGGGTTGGTATTCAATTAGAAGCCTCCTACCCAAAAGGAATAATATACTACAGATTGATACTCAATGGCAAATCCATTGCTGGGCGAATAATCAGTCAATAAAAAAAGAGGCCAGCACCACACTGACCTCCCATAGTCCTCGGTGACGAGCAGTCACCTCCCGAAAGAACATCTTCATATAAACTACCTGAAGTGTAATTTTCAAAAATTACAACGCGTTCAATTTTCAGAATATACTGAAAATGACAGGCTTATATATTTGAATTTATAAATGTCTTAGAACAATTAAAAAGGCAAGATGATCAAAATACTTACTTGAGTTTTTAATTATTTCCTTTAAATTAAAGATATAACAAATTTATCTTTAATCAAATAGCTTAGAATTAATATTCAGTTTAAAATACACGTGATTCTTACTTTTTATAATCACAATATTCTCCAGAACAATTCTTCTTAAAAAAATGACATTTACTTGTTAAATCGTAAACCTTAGGCTCCTGTGTTAACATATTCTCCATGTTGCTTAACAGAATTGTAATTACCCCCTGCTGCGTGTAAATAAAATAAAACAGGAAATTAATCGGGGCCGACAAATGAAGTTCGCGAAATGAGAAATAGACACATCAAATACCCACATGATGTATTGAATGTTCAAGGCTCTAATTTTATATAGTAAATCAGAATCATTACCCTCCCGGTTTAAAAATTGATTCTAAAACTAAAGAATATGCTGCGCATGTGGCAAGCTTCAGTGTCATTGATTTTGCAGTCGAAACTAACGACGACAATATAAAGCAACTACAAAACACGACTTCAATGCCTCGACAAATCGAGTATATCCTGAGATGCTCAAGGTCGCCAAGAATAAATAATGGACATCTCTTACACACAAAAACACTTTATCACATAAAAAAAGAGGTCAGCACCACACTGACCTCCCATAATCTTTGGTAACCCATTGCAGGCTACCATCCCGAAAGAACATCTTTTGTAAACTACCTTGATGCCTTAATCTTTTGTGAAGTAAATTCACTTTGAATCTTAGCTAATTTCTCAGTCCCCACATACCCACTTCAGGTTATGTTACGATAAAAGAGGTCAGCACCACACTGACCTCCCATAATCTTTGGCAACCCATTGCAGGTTACCATCCCGAAAGAACAATCTTAATGTAAAAACTACCTGAAGTTACACTTTAGAAAAATTAACTTTCATCTTGAGCTTGATCTGCTTAATCAAAAGAATCAATACACAACCCTGAGTTATCAAGGCACATATCAACAAACAGAGACCTGAATAGTCGTGGAGATTCTTCAACAGGCGTATAGGCCATGTCGTGAAGATTCTCAGCAGGTTCTGCCCCTTCTGATCGTCGCAAACCAATACTTTTATTGGTTAATACAGTCATACTTGCAGTATTTTGAAAAATGAAGTAGTAAAAAGGGCTCGGCTAATGTTATTAGAAACCGTCGCAAAGCCCTTTTGCGTACCTGATATTTTGAATTATTTCTAAATTTTTAGAATGTTCCGTCTCCTTCACCAACAATTCCTAAGAATATTAATATATCTTCTAACATAATTATCGTTTTAGTAATAAATGATAATACAAATATACCCCCTAATGCACCTTCGAAAAAGGACAGTAGCACAAGATTTTTGATTTCAAATTGTTGATTCTTTTTTGTTAAAAAATATCATATCTTGCTGAATACCAACTAATTACTCAACAACTTTGCGCAAAATAGCCATTCAAGAACTTATTCAAGCGGCAAAAAGAGCCCAGCCGATTCTTAAGAATCTTGATATAAAAACTCTTGATGAGACTATAGATTTCGATAGCCACTTTTTTGAAATCAATCAACTTTCGCAGCTCAACGATGGAGAAAAGTATAGTAGAGTTAAAGAAATTCTTGAAACTCTCGCTGACAGAATAGCACTGATGAATGATGGCTATCCTGAAACACAAAAGTTAGGGAAAGAATATTACTTAAGTTTCAAAATGCTCTTCATTGCTGAAACCCTCTATAATCTACATTTCCATAATGCAGCATTGGTTGCTGCACAATACGTTCAGAAAAAAGCTAAAAAATTCTACTTTATTCAATTAGTTTTTCAATCCGCAAGATTGATCTATGTCATTAATCATCAATCAGGCAACAGCATTGAAGAAAAAAAAGGTGTAAAAATATTTCAAGAATACCTCTCTTATTATTCTATTGAAAAATCAATTGAGATAGACAAAAATGAAATTTTAAGATACTTCAAAAACTCTCAATCAACCAATTCTAAAATTATTGAAAAATGTACTGTGGCGATTGAAAAATATTCAATTCATGTTGACACGATACCATCGTTCTTTTTTCATCTTCATTATTATCTTTTAAAGCACATAAAATTTACGAACACCAAAAATCATCTCGCAACTTATGACAACGCGAATAAAGCTCTAAAATATTTTGAAGAATTACCCTTTGATTACTCTCCGGGATATCTTATTTATAACTACGCAATTATAGTTTTCTACATTCAAAAATCTCAATACATTAAAGCAGACTTTAAAATAGCAGAATGTCTCGAGAGAGTCAGGGTAAAATCTGCTGCATGGTATCGGCTCAAGGAGAATCAACTACTTCTCAACTTCCATAGAGGTACATATCAAATTTCTCATGATGCTTTTTATGACGCTTTTAAGTCCCAAAGTTTTGTAAACATCCCAAAATTAGATCAACAACGCTGGCAACTATATGAAGTTTACATCAGAATATTATTGGAAGCGAAATTAGTCTCTCCCGCTGAGAAAAGAACAAACTATAATGTGCATAAATTCTTGAATGACCTTCCTCGTTTCTCCAAAGACAAGCGTGCAATGAACATACCATTACTGATTGCTCAACTAATATTTCTCATTATTCGAAGAAAATACGATAGTGCCTTAAACAGAATCGCAGCTCTTGAAAAATACTCCACTCGTTATCTCAGAAATGATGACACCTTTAGAAGCAACTGTTTTATCAAAATGCTTCTTGTAATACCCAAATATGGATTCAACCAAGTAGCCGTTGAAAGACATGCACAAAAATATTTGGACAAACTAACAAACTCAGAAATTGAACTTATTGATCAACCTTTTGAAATAGAGCTTATCCCTTACGAGAAACTATGGTCAATCATCATTGGTAATTTAAGCAAGAAGAAACATTATCAGCAAACTGGTTAAATAAAAAGTGGTCAGTTATACTGAATCATTGTCCACCGTAATTATCCAAAATCGCCTGTTTTATGAGCTGTATTCTTATTTCACAGATGAACCTTTTCTAACTTTAGCGATACTAATAAATTAGTCTTCGTTTTCAACTCAAACTCCTTATTACAACGACACAGTAGACAGAATTACCGTATTTGAAAAACACTCAACCTGCTATCTAAAGAATAACCATGATACCTTCAGAAGTAATTGCAACTGCGATCTAAAAATCAGATGGACTTTATTAATGTCGTCCATTGTAGAAGACCAAAGACAAGCCAAAGAAAGTTGGACTTCCAGTGATGTTTGTATTAGCACCGTTGTCTAAGTCCGTTGCCAATGCATCCAGCTTATAATCTGCTAAGCTAAACTGATAATAAGGTCTTAACTCCAGTGATACTTGATCACTCTTCTGAATCTGCCAGATCAATCTTACCTGCAAGTGATATTGGTGTTCCGAAGAGATCTTCAAGTTATTAGTACCTACTGAGCGCTTGACATTAAAGTTGGTAGAAGAGATGGCACTTCCAAATCCCAATACACCAAAATATTGGTCGAGTCCCAACGAGAAGCCCTTCACTCCAAAGTTATATCCCAACTCATCAAAGCTATCTGATGCTGCTATATAGGACAATGCCGTCTTCTCTGACTTCATGCTACTCCAATCCGCCTCTATTGCTGTCTTGCCGAACTTATATCTCAATCCTAAGCCAATACCATGCATGAATGTTAAATCACCAAATGGCTTGGATATCTCTCCTCTCGAAGGGGTGTACGCAGCGAGCTTCTCATCTACTACATCAAATGATGGAGATATAAGATTATAGCCCACCTTGACGTTAATCTGGCCATAGCAGGTATTAACCATTATTATGAGACCTAACAAAAGAGTGCCTATATAATACCTTGACGTCATTAGGTCAAAGCTAACATAAGCTGCGATTATTCTTCTCTCTCAATCACCGGCATACGCAGCGTAGAAAGCCAATACAAACGGATATTAACCAGAGACAGATAATTATATAGATATTAGCTACCTCTATGCATGCAGATCTACCATACCAGATAGCACTTTCTAAGATTACCAAGGTGGGAGCAGTTACCGGTAAGACATTGGTCGCTTACTGTGGTGGTGTGCGAGCAGTGTTTGAGGAAAAGTATGGCAATCTGATCAAGATTCCTGGAATCGGAGAAGTAGTAGCCAATGCCGTCCATAAAACGGATCCATTGGCCATTGCAACACCAGACATGGATTATATCGCCCAGCACAAGATCAAAGTCTCTTTCTTCTTAGACGAAGCCTATCCAGGGAGATTGAAAAACTTTGATGATGCACCTTTACTCTTCTATCACAAAGGCGACTATAATCCTAATCCTTTAAGGACGGTTGCAATCGTAGGTACACGGAAGCCTTCTCCATATGGCATCTCAGAGTGTGAGAAGTTAGTGAGTGAACTCAAAGCATATGATGTACAAATCATAAGCGGCTTAGCATATGGGGTTGACGCTATCGCCCACAGGATGGCCTGCCAAGAAGGAATAGAGAATCTTGCTATTATGGGTACTGGGATGGACACCATCTATCCAGCGGCACATCGGGCGCTGTCACAAAAGATTCAAAATCGTGGCGCACTTATCTCTGAGTATCCAATCAATATGCGCGTAGATCGAGAGAATTTTCCTCGACGCAATCGCGTAATCGCACAGATGGCAGATGTAGTTGTGGTGGTGCAATCGGCAGGCAAAGGCGGATCACTTATCACCGCAGATTTTGGAAATCAATATTTTAAAGATGTCTTCGCATTTCCCGGAAGGGTGAATGACAGTATGTCCATCGGTTGTAATCAGTTGATAAAACAAAACAAGGCACATCTCCTTGAATCCGTCAAAGACATCGAATACATCATGAGATGGGATCTGCAGAAATCAAAGAAGAAAGATATCCAACCAGAGTTATTCGTCGAACTATCAAAAGACGAAAATCAAATTGTATCACTGATAAGAGAAAGCGAAAGTCTATCCATCGATGATCTTAACAAACAAGCACAGAAGACCATAAGTAATATCTCTACTATTCTCCTGACACTGGAGATGAAAGGAATCATACAAGTATTACCAGGAAGTAGGTATACAATTAGGTAAATACAAGAAAGTCTCAAGAAGAGGAAATTCGGAGGTCTCTGATTATCGGATAAAAAGCGTGATTTCTGACCAACAACAAACTATCACAGCTTAGTATGATATATCTGACATCTTGAATATGCTCGATTGTAATACGTACCATCAATCATCTAATGATATCAAAGGGATCATCCTTATAATGGAACAGTACTAAGGTCTATAGAAGTGTAAGAAATAAGATGTCACAGGTTAGGTAACAAGAGAAAATAAGCAGTCTATATATAGCGGGAGGAGGGGGTGTTCCATTACGAAGGTGAATACATCGAATAGATGAAGCCCCATCTCGATGGAACTAATAAGAAGTAGAAAACATCTTATGAGATGGGGCTTATCTTAATCACCTTGGCTGAATTGTCTGAACGGTCCAACTTTTTGGCCCGAAAATAAAAAGTCATTGATAATACAAATTCGAAAATGAATCTATAAATGACGTATAAAATAAAGTGGAGATCGATTGACGTATTACATCAATTTACACTGACTTAATACATTGGTTTCTTGGGGCCTCGCGGCTTAATAGAGTTATCGACCTCCACCATTCCTTTCAAAAAAAATTGGTAGATGCAGTGGACATCACTATACTCATGGGGATGAATCAAAAGTAGAAACTCATCAAAGTTAACTACCGCTGGTTTACACTAATTCAGTATTGGGGTATACCAGCATATTCTAATTACAAGAAAGAAGAATTGATGTATTCAATTTCTAATCAAGCCATCTGTGGCTGTTCAACTACTGGTTCTAATAATGGTATGTGCACAATTACAGAGGTCCCTCTGGCGAGTGATGAGTCTATTTCCATCTCTCCTCTAAGCACATTAACGCGAGATTCCAGATTGCCAAGTCCAAGACCCTTCTGAACAGTCTCCCTGTCAAAACCCTTCCCATTGTCTTCGACCATTACTACCAACTCATGATCAGTATTAGAAACATTGACATCGATATCTGTAGCTTGAGCGTGCTTCAGCGCGTTATTCAATAATTCTTGAATGATCCGGTATACATGAAGATTGCGCTCATCATCAAGAAGTTCATCAACGCGGCTTACATTAAGTTCGATTTCTAAGACACCTCTGATTCTATATCTATTAACAAGATCTCTAAGTGCGGCTGTCAAGCCTAACTTCTCCAATGCATTAGGCTTGAGGTTACGCGCTATGTCTCTAACATCTGTACAAGCGTCGTCTATAAGACCCATAATCTTATGATAATCCGCATCAGTCCCAAGTTCTTGATGATCTACTTGGAGGGTGTCATATTGCAACTTAAGTGTAGAAAGCATGCCCCCAAGACTATCGTGTAGATCTGTGGCTATTCTGGTACGCTCGGCTTCTTGACCACGGACTACAGATTGTAAGTTTCTAATCTTCAAAGAATTTTGTAAATCATTAATCTTTCGCTTAGATATCTCAGCTTTCTGCGATGCTAAGATTTTCTCAGAATCATATCTATGCTTCTGTAATCTATAATAGTTGAATGCGGCAAAAGCTGCCATTGCTAAAAAGACAGATAGAATAATAAAGAACCTTGTCCGCTGTGTTAATTTAAAAGCTGATAATTCATTCTGTTCTTCTAATTCGCGAATCTCTTTTTCTTTTTCATAGGTCTGATATTTTACTGCGATCTGATTAGCAGTAGCATATTTTTCTTGATTGTATAATTCCGTCGTTATGGCATTAGCTCGTTGCAAGTGATTATAGGCGAGATCCAAATCATCTAACTTGACATAAAGTCGACTTAGTAGACTATGACTTTCTAATGACAGGTCGTTAATCTCATCGTTAAGGCTTACTGCCTCTTGCAGGTATTGCAGTGCCTCTTTATTCTGACCATCCATAACAAGGGTCTTCCCAAGTAGAAAGTTAGCCTCCGCCACGTAATCACTGTATCCTAATTGTCTGGATACATCAATAACATATTTACCTTGCTCAACTAACTTCTCTACCCTTCCTTGATTACCCAGTAACTTTACAATCATTAGACGATTAGCAAGCTCCATTCGCTTGTCCTCCAAGTCCACACTTAATCTCAAGCCTTCCTCCACACATAAGATTGCCTTCTCATAGTCTAACTTCTTTTGGTGTGCTCGCCCCAGTTGAGTAATAGCAGTTGCCTTATTAAAGGTGTCTTCTTGGCCTGTATAGTATTCATATGCTTCCGTAGTGAGTTTCAAGGCGACATCAAGAAATATCTCTTCATCTATATAGAAAGATGCCAGCGCCATTCGCGCCTTATAAAACCCTCCATCATCTCTTATATAGCGATAACCCTTAGCACTCTTAATAAGATCTGCAATGACATCCTGATCTCTTAGGTGCACACTATAGTTATGCATAGCACGATCGTAATGCCCCTTGGCGATCATGACAAAGTCATCCGATAGATAGGCCTGCTTGATACGCAGATCTATTTTCCTCAGGGTATCTTGGTAGATACTGGACTCTTGTGCGGCCGTTTGGGTAGCTATTAGCGACACCAAGAAGGCTAACAAACACCAGATATGGATGGATTTTATCATTATATGAAGCTCAGATTATATGTTATGTTAGTAATTAGGGTTAATACTAATATAGCTCCATTCAGTTGAGACTACTTTCGAATCTAAATTAACACCTGCTCATGATAAATATCCTCATTGTTGACGACCATAAAATGTTTGTAGAAGGTCTTGAATCTATCCTGGGAAAAGAAGAGGATATAAATATCGTCCATCGATGCCATGAAGGCAAGGAGGTATTTGATCTAAAACTATTAGAAAAGATAGACATCATCCTTCTTGACATTAATCTTCCCGATATGAGTGGGATAGAAGTTTGTCAGCGTATCCTCAAACTTAAAGAGAGCCTCAAGATATTAGTTCTCTCTATGCATGATGAGGAAAGTTACATATCCGAAGTTCTAAAAAGTGGAGCTTTGGGTTATATCCTTAAGAACACAGGAAGAAAGGAGTTAATCACGGCGATAAGAACAGTTGCCTCTGGACGCACATACTTCAGTGAAGCGATTACTAATACCATCATGAATGGTCTATTAGATCAGAACAAGAAGGCTAAGCCACAGGAGAGAAAGGTTCCTAAGATCACAAGAAGAGAGAAAGAAGTGTTAGATCTCATCATGGAAGAAAATACTAATCAAGAGATCGCCAATCAACTATTTATAAGTCTGAAGACTGTAGAAGCCCACAGAAGTAACCTTCTGTCTAAGCTCAACGCCCGTAATACGGCAGGTTTGGTTAAAAAGGCGATCAACTTTCAATTGGTATAAGGTGTCATAACTTTCTTTTGAGTCACAGATTTATGCCGGTTAACTGGTTTGTAACTGATCTGTAACTTAGCGTATTCATCTTTGTGTCATAATTATTAACCGAGGTAACTCTCAAAGTATATTATGGCAACTTCAGCAAAAACAAAGCAGACAACTACAGGACTTAAGGACAGAGTTGTAGATATCAATAACAAGGCACTTACTGCCGCAGATGATATCATTAACGGATCTATCAAGACTGGTGAAAAATGGCAAAAGCTATATACCAAGTCATTGAAGAAGTCTCAACCTATAATCGAGAAGCAGCTTGACATGGTATTTGATACTGCCGAGACAATCATCGAGCAATATCAATCAAGTGCAAAGCGCTTTCGTCAAATCTTCAACTTCGAAGTCGCTGAAATCAAAGAAGTCAAAAAAGCAGTCAAGAAAACAGTGAAGCCTGTCGCTAAAAAGGCAACTAAGACTGCAGCTAAGGCAACAACAACTGTGAAAAAGACGGCTAAAAAAGTAGCTAAAGCTGCTCCCAAAATGAATCTTACAGATCTTAAAAGTATCTCTGGTATCGGACCAAAAATGGAGAAACTCCTTAAGTCTGCAGGAATCGCTGACATCAAGGCACTTGCTGCAGCAGATGCTGACAAATTAAAGGCCATCCTTATCGAATCAGATACAAGACTTAACATGCTTAACCCATCTGTATGGATTGATGCAGCTAAGAAAGTAAAGGCTTAATAACATCCTATACAAGGCCAACTGGCCATTTATAAGACAATTCAATAATTTTAAAAGAACTATAAATACAAGTATTATGGCAACTAAGAACACAAGAGCTAAGAAAACGAAGAGATCATTTGACATCAAGAACATCGATCTCATGAAGAACATTGAGAACATCAACTACGATAAAATCAAGGAAACTACAGCAGAAGTTAATGAGTTCATTCTTGAGTCTTCTGAAGATATCGTTGAAGGGGCTATCAAGCGTGGAAGCGAGTGGCAAGGAGTTGCTCAAAAAGCAGTTAAGGGTAGCCTTAAGCTTGCTGCAACTCAGCAGAACATTGTTTTTGACACTTTAGAAACTCTTAAAGGTCAGATCATTGACGGACGTAAGCGTTTCAAGGTTCTTTTCAGCAAGAACTAATATCCCTAATATATATTTAGTGGAGAGCCGTGAGTTCATTGATCTCACGGCTCTTTTATGTTTGATCCCCACGTGTTGTCGTCCCCATCGATAACATGTCTACAACAGCCCCAAATCACCAAAGAGAACTTTGCATCAGCTATTTTTGTTAGATATATATTAGGATAAACCATCCTAATCATTAATTTTATTTCGCAGTATTGGCTGCCACCAATATAGATGTATGAGTGAAGAGGATAGTAATGGGAGGTCTCTGAAGAAACCTTCATTGTTTTGGTTAGCTACGGAATTGAATCGAGCGCTGTTTGAGTTCGGTACATATTTCCCCTATAAGGTATTGAAGAAACAAGAAAGTAACGGTGATGGACATCCCATCTTAGTACTCCCAGGGTTTATGGCTACAGATGGTTCAACTAAGCCATTGAGGAGCTTTCTCAACTCTTGCGGATACAATGCATATGGCTGGGGGCTGGGTCGCAATTACGGGGATGTGAATTATCTTGATCAACTTTCAGATCAGGTAGAAAGCCTATATAGATCTTATCAGCAAAAAGTTACAATCATTGGCTGGAGTCTTGGAGGTATTTTTGCTCGCCAGATCGCCAAAGATCTGCCGCATCTAACCCGCCAAGTAATCACCTTAGGATCTCCGTTTAGTGGCTTAACACAACCTAATAATGCAGTCTGGATCTACAATCTCTTAACCAACGGTAAGGGAACAGAAGAAATAGATCCAGAACTTATCATAGATATTCCTCTACCCGCCCCAGTTCCTACCACGGCGATCTATTCTACTGAAGATGGAGTTGTTCCATGGGAAGCTTGCATGGAAGCTGTAGAAGATGATATCCACCAAAACATCCGAGTTAGAGGTTCTCACTTAGGCTTTGGTGTTAATCCTATCGTTCTGAAAATAATAGAAGATAGGCTTCGATTCAAAGAAGAAAACTGGGTAAAGTGGGATTGCGAAAGTCCCATAGGTGATCTTATGTTCTACCCAGAATCTAAGGCTGTAAGAGCTTAATCTTTTGCCAATCAAGGTTCTGTCACGCCCTAATGTTGGGGTAGTTCATTTTGGGATTGCACTTTTTCCCTCTTATTACTGAAGAACACTTAATCAATACTCTGACAATAACTTTTCTTCTCGGGTCAATAGAATAAAGAGAGCACATGGAATATTGGGGAAAAAGAAAAGAGTACCGAAGGCGGGAATCGAACCCGCACTCTGT
>JAULCF010965672.1:0-17169 GCA_032361265.1 Devaleraea mollis
ATTGCACACATCACTGCATGCGCGAAAATGCTGAGTTGCCGCCGGCCTCAGCCTAGCCATGTACAGTACGGGATTCTTCCGGGAGCCGATCACTGATCGTCTATCCGATCCCGTCACCTTATTGAATAAAAAATACTTTACTTAAAAATATCGTTGGTGGTCGAATAAGGCCCTCAGAGCACTGTATATGAGTAAGCTGTGAGACCGCCTGAATCTCGGTCGTCTTGCGCGGTCACGGCAAGTGACCCCAGGCACGTCTGAGCCGATTTTGCAATGGCGTCATCGGTGAAGTAACTGCCAGCAAAACTCCTGAGCGTGCTACCACGTTACCAGTACATCAACGTCTTAAAGAGTTTTGCGGAGACTTCGCGGTTACATTTCTGATTACGGGTACAGTTGAAGCGAACGTTTATCTTAGCGTATCTTTGGGCAAATTTTCACTGGTAGTTATACTGAAAGCCATGAGTGCACCCAGTACAAGCATTGTACCTGAGAGAGTAAGCAGCACGGTTAAGAACTCGATTCTAAATCGATTCAAAATCGGTTAGTTGGACCTGGATCTAGTTTAAATAGTTTCATATAAATGACTTTGCGTTTCCCTTCTAGTTTCCGGACAGTGAGAAAAAGCAGCATCCGCTCTTACGGCTTTTCTCTAGACCTTACTTTGTACTTCAACCATCCTTAGGAATCAAAGAAAAATCCCGAAAAGCACTAGTTTAGAAGAATAAAAGCCCTAAAATGGCTTATTTTAGGTATACCTTTTACGAATTAGGGGAATCCCTGATTTATAATCATTGGTTTGCGTATTATAAAAAACTACAAAGTGAGAGAAATGTAGACTATCGTTTTGTATTTGTGAAATATCCTTCCACATGGAGGGCTTTTCCGCGAGCCGAAACTAAATAACAGTAAAGAGCAGAGATTCACGACGTTTCAAACGTCTAGTTGTCATTTGCTTTCTCAGTACTTTTCGTTGCGGCCTCCATTAAGGCCCCCATTTCGACCGCGATTGCCATTATTGTGACCGCCGCTGCAACCATGGCCTCGATTGTTATGATGGCCGCTATTACTACCGTGACCGTCACTTCCTCTTCTTCCACCGCGACTAGCATTTCCACCGCGACCGCCGTTTCCTCCCAAAACACCACCAAAGCCACCACCCAGCCACCACACGTGCGATCGTAGACGCCCTTTGGCATCTTGCCCTGACGGAGGGTGACCCGCTCGGGACTCTAGAATCAGTTACTATACTTGGTGCTTTAACGCTCAAGCTATGTTTGTTGCGTCGTCCTAAGACCGTTTGACCTTCTTGCGAACTTTTGCTTGGCGAGGCAACACTAATCTTTATAAACGGTCGACTATGCATGGCAAGCGAAATTTGCCCAGCTATGAATACAATCACTACTATAGTAGTTGAAGGGTGCTTAGTAGCATCCGCTATCTACAGCTCAGCCAGTTGGCTTTAGTCCTATTGTGTATTTATACACTTCTGCCCTATCCACATGAACTATAAAAATATTAGTATAATAATATTATACTATTTGTATATTATATTATAGTATATATAGTATATTATACTAATATTATTATACCCAATATATTGTAAACAAATGTTTTAATGTTTTGACATGTCAGCTGCCAGCAGCTGCAGCTGCGCAGCAGCACTTGGAAGCAGTAGGTAAAAACTGCAAAATAGTAGCTACTATCTCTAGAGCATTTGTCGTATACGCAGATGTTTATTATGAACATGATACTCAAAGGAATTGAGGTATTTTCAATACATCTAGATTTATGAGGAAGAGGTACTAACATACTCAGATATCTGAGTATGAAAAAGTTTCTTTACTCTCGCGGACACGTAGCTCAGCCTAAATCAGGGTCCAGAAAGCTTAAACTAATATAGCCGCAGCCTCTTCCCCTCAAGGAAACAACTAAACCTCATGGTAAGACCTCTATGCTAAATCAACGTCCACAGTGATCGCACTCACCACTACTTTCGGGCAGGTCAAACCAGGACCCCGATCGGCGAGCTACCACCTCAGCGATAACCCGCACACACAACCTAAACTCACCTTATCCAATGCATTCTCACCAAATCATCCAAACCAACTCCTACCACCACTCCACCATCCATACACAAAACCCCTTGCAGATAGCCGAAGCTTCCGAGCGAATAACATTACGGTAGAAGTGTACCGTCTTCAGTTTCGCCTTAGGCGACTAGTCGATTCGGATATCAATGAAGATGAAATCCAGATGTAGATGCTGTATTGCAGGCTCCCACAACAAGCTATGTTGTCCGACAGACAATTCGCCACACTCGCCAAGAAGAGGAAATGCCTCTCCTTGGCGAGTGTGGCGAATCTTCAGTCGGAAAGCTTCATACCGTCAGGTGCGACAATTCCAGCTGCATAATCTATAGTCACAGTTTCTGATGATATGAAATCCGCGTCACTCACCTTCTCCGAATCAAATGAGACCTGGAAAGCCCTCTTGCCGTAATTCTCCATGAACTTTGCAAAAACCACTCGCATGAAGGTGATCGGTTGTTCTAATTCGACGTACCGATCGGAACAGCGTAAGGGCGTGCTTAAGCATCCTGAATTCAGGAATGCTGGTGCAATCAGTGACCGTACGCTTTAGAACATCGGGTTTCACCAATATCACAAAAGCGTTCTCAAAAAGGAAATCAATACGTCAAATTGCAGCAGTAGTACCGCCTCTAAACGAGAAGCAGAACATAACTAACCACATATCCTTTCCTCTATTCAATATAAAGCTATCGTCCCCTTGTTCGAAGAGTAGTAAATCAATCGAGTCTGCTGCCTATATCCTGCACGATACCACTGGTACTCGACAGGCATCTCATAATCCAGTCTCTCAGAGTCATTCAGAGCGTCGGTAAGAATAGAGGACTGATTAGGCGATGGAGGTATCGGCCCCACATTCCCGTTGATACAGAAGCGTCGCACAATGCCAGATACCCCGCTTATTACCCACGACGACCTTCACCTCCCAGTACAAGTACCCGACATAGAAAACGAGATCTATCTCTCTTGGCTGCATTCCACGTCCCTCCGTAAGAGCAAACGTCTCAAAATTCTAAAGTTGAGAGTCCTTAGTCTTCGCCGTAGAGTTCTCCCAGACAATCGGCTTGGTAATAAAAAGTGCGAACTTCGCAGCAGGTGTTCCGCCATGATTATGCACCGTCGTCCCGCAGTAAAGCGGTACCAGCGACGCGCCACAGTAACCTTCTCCAAAAACGACCGTTTATAGGCGTTAGTTCCTCGTACCTGCGGTACAGCGTCCAAAAGACGTCATTTGCTGTCCCCCGTCTGCTACTTTTTGCCGAAAAACTGCCTAATGCCAGTAGAAAAGGGTTTTAAAAAGGAGTTCGCTTACTTTTGGTGCAACACAGCAATTAGAATGCGAATTACTTCCAAGACGAGCAACTCTGCAAATTATTTATCACTGGCAGCTTTGCTGCAGAAAACAATTTTCTATAGCCTGTTTGGTTCCCTCGGCGTATTGCAGGCGCCCCTTGTTCTCAAACGGGAACTGTAGCTCAAACAGATGTGACATACGCTTTCCAAAATAGGCCTGGCATGTTTCAAGCTTCTTCCATCTCTCCCTTACCTGAACTATTGGCAGAGACAGACATCGACTGTGGCGCTCGTAGACTTCCCCCCGTACTGAAACGAGTGCGGCACGAAATGTATGGATCCCATCCTAGGTCGACCGTAAGAAGCTTAAAATTCTTATTCAGAGTGGCTGCCGACACCCTAAATAGTATCCATTCGTATTCTGGATTCAAGTCTACACACGGCTTGATCAGCTCCACTCGGCTCGTAGGCGTAGACCGCGCTTTTAAACCTCTGGGGTTTGTCCAGGGGCACCTGAAAGTAGCAGAAATGCTCTAGCTCGCAGAATAATTCGTCCCTTCGGCATATATGCACTCAAATAAAGCAACCTCGATACCGCAGAGACCCTTAGCCCTTAGAATATATACAAAAGAGAATATGAGGCAAGCTTCCACTTCCAGCCATCCCCTCGACAGGGCCTTCTCAAACACGACGAGGTTCGAAGTGCTGGTCATGCAGGCGTGGGGTATACTCGGTGCCGCTCGCTCCTACTAGGAGGCTTAGTAAGCTTTCAGATCCATTGTCGCTGTCGAAGTTTGGAAGCCGGGCATGAGGTATTTAAACCCCGATGCCTCCATTTATCCAGCGGAGCGGCTCCCCTTATCATTTCGCAGCGCATTGATATAGACGGCGAGGAACGAGTTCCGCCGCCTACTATTGGTAGCATCCTTGGGTATGCGAAGATAGATGTAAAAGCAGAGCCTTTCCACATCCGCTGCATAAATCATTCTGGTTTTAAACTCCATGAGCCCCCTTCTGGAGCCCCGCCTCTTGGCCGGTGAGTTTCCGAAGCCGCCTACCGACCGTACTGCTTCGGATCATAGATCTTTGAGGGCTCCTCCGCCGGGTTTGTGGGTTCAAGTGCCAATCGCACACGATCTCTTAGGATACGGCTTGGCAACAAGCAGCTGCAAGTTACCGCGAACTCGAGCGCCCTTTCGTGAGTGCCCCATACGACCGAGATACTATTCCCTCAAGAAGCCATCCGATTTCCATGACTGGTGGTATGCGGCGACCATTTCATGCTCTACGTCATCATTATAGCCTGTAACTCATTAATGTGCCCCGGAAACCGTCGGAAGTCCATGATAATCGCGGTCCATCTGCATCGTTTAAATTGTGCTCCTGAAACAGACCGGTCTGGGTCTCGGTATTCGCAGACCCGAAATTATCGAAAATGATCTGTGCCTCCATACTGGCCCATTTCTAAACCTCGTGTTTTTGTCACTTAGATGTTTTTATAAAGATCGCTGCCCTCGGAAAACTAGGCCGAGGCAAGGGCATCTATACTATGGTATATCTGGGGCCTACGGCAACTTAGCAATTTGACGTTTGCACAGATGAGTGCGGCTTTGATATCCTGTAGTATCTTACATCGGCATGAGGCTGGATATTGATTAAACCTGCCCACCCTGATCTTGGAAAACTGCTTGACAGATTTCTTAGCTTCAGGTCCCAGCGCACATAAATATCTATCCCGAAGGGACGAAATTGGAAGTCGCGGTTCCACGTGATGACCTTGTCAGTATTGAGGACAAGCGCAACGTCCTCCTCGCGTTTAATGAAGTCTGAAACTTTAAACTTTTCAGCGTCGAGAGCGGCCGAGCAGGGGATCTTGCAGCTGCTCCGGAGGACCACGCTGGAATTTCCACTGTCTGGCATGGCACCATGCACAGTGAAGTCGAAGGCTGCAGACGTAAAGTTATGGTCTATGCAGCCATCCTCCTTCGTGATGTAGATGTCACCTGGGCGGTCATCTGCGTCGAGAAGGAGGCCTTGCGCCTCGATTAAAGAAGGGATTCCTCTCTCGACGATGGTTGTCTCGTTGGATGCACGCGCGATCTTGTTGTGTCGCGCTGTGCGCCCGTAGCTTTGTAGCAATAAGCGAGGGAGTGGAGGCGAAATAGATCCATTCTCTTGCCACAAGTGTGGCAGTGGAGGGCATTCCCGTCATCTGGCGTGTCGTAGACGGCCGCGCCGAGCCATACCTGCAACCTTAGGCACCAGGTTGATGATGGCAGCTCGTGCTGGCCCAGGAGAATGATCTTCTAAGCACGAGCTTCAGGAGTGGAGATGGACTTGAGGCGGAAGAGCTTGGGCTGGTCCTCCAAGGGGAGGGTTGAAGGGTCGGCCTCTTCTGAGGGCCAAAACTTCTCGGACCTTCGCTTCTGCAGCGCCCTGGAGATGGTTCGTTGATTATTTCCAGGTTTTTGCAGAAGGGAGGGGACGATCAAGTCGTCCGTCGGCATCTCGTCATGCTCCTCATAAAAGGAAGAGAACAAAGTCGGGATGTGGGCGGTCATCGCGTCGACCGAGGGTTGCCCCGGCAGCAGCGCACGGCGTGTGCCGTGTCGACCTTCGAGCCTGCGTACGCTGGGATTGCGACGAAAGCGGTAAGCATGACCCCGAGGCTTGCGGCCTCTCTATCGAGGGAAAACTGGCAGAGGGAGGGCTCGGGGAGGTCAGGGATATCGGACAGGAGCCTGTTTGTCCAGGTCAGCTGCTGCTCGTCGAACTAGGTAGCAGGGGCTGCGTCTTCTCCGGAGGCGTCGCGCGGAAAACGTGCACGACCTGGACGACCGACGCACACATGCGGTGCATCTCCATGGAGATGTGCGGGTAGTCCATCTCCTCGACGGCGGAGAGGAGGTCATCGACGCGGGATATGCTATCGCGGAGGAAGTCAGAGACGTACGAGTCGCTGCCAATGGGCGCGCCGAGCAGCTTGATGACCTGCGCGAGGCAGAAGGCTGAAGGCGCGACCTTCACCGCGCGAAACGGAAGGGAAGCGGCTTGAGTAGCACACGCTTCTCGTCGGCCTTGAGGCGCCACTTCTTGGACTCGTTAACCGACGGCCATCATAATTTGGACTTGTCGACCTCGAGGTGATAGCCGAAGCTAACACCGGTATCTGGAGGATTTTCGAGGCCTCGGCGATCTGCTCAGTGGTGCAGACGAGCGTCCCGTCGTCAGAGTACTAGAGCTTCCAGTCGAGCTTGCATTTGTCTTGTACCTCGTCGATCAGGGGATGGATGGCGAGGGAGAATAGAAACATCCCCAGCGTATCGCCCTGTGCGTCTCTTGGAGGAAACGGATGAGGTGCCTTCCGGCGACAAGCCACGGCGCACATCCGCAGACCATGTGAACGCAGCGCGCGATGCCAGGCGCGTGGGTGATAATCGCGTCCAGGATCTGCAGGCGGTCAACCTCGTTAATTCGTTGCGAGCGTCTACAAATAGAGAAACTCGCCCGGGATCCCATCCATGCTTCGCCATAGTTTCGCGGAAGGCATGGATACCCACCTCCGCGCCCGCTGGGACGCCATTTGCAATATGGTGCGGTGCGAGGTAATCGCGCGTCCGTGGTAGAGCTAGTTTCATGAGACAACATGAAACAAGCCGGCGGGCAACGGTACCCATCGCGATTGCCCGATACTTCCCGTTTGTCTTTGATAATGCTCGTAATGAAGACCAGGAATGGTAGTTGGCGGCGTCTTTGCTCAGACCTCCTTCATCCATGAGGCATACAAAGTTGCGTAGCGTGGAGAGGCCGGAGTCTTCGCTGATATTGCCCGTGCGGGGTCGGAAGGGGAGCTTGAGGTGCGGGACTGGCATCCCTTCCGGCCCCGCCGAGGAGTGATCTTCCATGCGACGGGGTACCCGCTTCATCAGCCTGCGCGACGGGGTTGTGGCGGTAGGGAGAGGAACGGGAGAGAGGCTCTTCACGGTCTCACGCTGGGGGTGGAGGGAGCGAAGCACTTCGATGGCAGCCTTGCAGCCAAGGTCAGAAGGGCTGGAGTGGAAGATAACGCGGAGCGAGCGCCGGTACTGGGCTACTTGGGGCAGGTCGCGCGCTCGCTCAATGCGCTTGGCCGCCGCGGTCTCTCCGGCAAAGCCATAAAAAGCTGACCACTTGCGCTTCTCTCCGGCAAGGACGAGCGCGTCGCTCGACGACGCGTATTGCCTGACAAGGGTCATTATCACCGCATTAGTGATGCAGAAAGATCCCGTGACCAAATTCCATTGCCGTAGGGAGCCATGGTTATTGCTCATAGGAGCACGCAGGAGGGTATACGAGTTCATCGGTAGGTTTGGAGCTTTAGTCGAAGAGTAGCTTCACCTTTGCGGTACTTTACTTCATACGCTATCCTAGCAGGATCAATTGCATGTTTCTGAGTAGTTTTGGCCGCCAGGTCATGGCGAGAAACTCTAACCCATCATGTGCCACAGCAAGTTCGAGCATGGATTCCAAGTCTATCTATCTTTTTCTTTCCACAACACCCATAAACAAGCAATACGCTCCCAGAATCTGCATAGACCACACAACCGAGATACAACTTTAGCATGACACTCCAAAGCTCCCGGGAGCAGAAAGGAGTGCCATTTGGTTTCGTATTTAGGAAGGAATTGGCGCCTGGCTCACGGAGTGCCAATATTCGGCGTCGCGATTGTACCAAGTTCCAGTCCAAGTCAGAATCACTCTTGTCTTTCATCGCCAAGGTGACCACGCTCCTGAGTCTATAATAGCTAGTTGCTTATTGTCCTTGAAATAAATCTCGCAGGCGTATCTAATGTGTTCGGTAGGTGCAGTTGAGTCGGCGTCCTCATCAAAATCTTCGTATTTCTCAAAGTTTTCTCCTTCTTCTTCTATAGCTAAATAGTTACACACAAGTGTACTATGGTTCCTGTCCTTCGCCCTCTCCTTCGCTCTCGACGATTGCATCAGACGCTAACGTTGCATTTCTTTGGCTCCCTCCAAGCGTTTTTGCCCTTTCAAGCGGAATTTGCCACAGTTTTCATGGGAGCTCATCTCTGACGTTCTGTCTCAACATCCGCTATTGTTCCAGAATGTCCATAGAGGAAAACACTTTCTTCTTTGAGAGCCACTCTACTATCTTATTCATATCCTCTAAAGGGTATGAGTCTCTTATGGTTGCCGCGTTGATTGGCCTGAAGTCTCTAGCTGTGTGTATTTCTGGACGGCCTTAGGCGTCTAGTGTCTTTTTCGGGCCTCCCACTCGGCTTCTATCGCCACGTCACCAGCTCACTTGCAAAATAAATCCTGACAGCGCTCATGCTGTGATGCTTCAGGTGCTTCTTGAGGAGGGAGGGTATTGAGGAGGATACTGCCTGGGAGAAGTTGGAGATATGGCAACAGGGTATGCAGGATAGGGTCCTCCCCAGCCAGAATTTCATGTAGAAGGGGCGATTTCTTCCGCCCACCCACACGCAGCCTCGCGATATCCACCAGGATTACGATATACGCACACGGGGATATTTATGCCGCAGAGTAGAGGCTAAGGACGGCAAAGTGAAAGAGAAGGCGGGCCTGAGCTCACGCAGTCGCCTGTTTGAGAATTCCCGACATTTCCTTAAAACATTAGCGATTGTCTCTCGTCGAAATCCCGCCATAGCCGGATTATGTGACCATCCGGCTTTATAAATCTCATCAAGTGAGTCACTTGGCACACAGGCGCGGTGACCCGCTGCATATGGTAGGAAATTCGGGAGTCGGGCACGAGGGAGATAGTGTCCAAAATGGAGTCTACTTTGCCAATGTTTTGGAGCAAGAAATTTTCAACATAGGTTTTGGAGTCCAATTTGCGCGCCTAAAAGCCTCATCTCGTCACTAGGGGGAAGAAATTGAGCGGATATATCTCCGTGATCTTCTTGATCTTCTGCGGATTCATGAGCGCCCAAAAGGCCTTCGATTTGGTGGGCTTGAGGATAAAATTCAATCAGCACCACCCGAAGCAATAATATCCAACGCCTTCTTCAACTCCTCAATCGATCCCCACAGTGTCCCACCATCGGCGTACCACCGTTTGACCAGAAGCTCGCACTCTAACTCTTTCATGTATATGGTGGTCTGGATAAAGAGTGCGGACATGAGCATACTGGATGGGTCGCCTTGCTGAGTTCCTTTACGACTGACTGCGCAGCAGCTCATTGCCGAATCTGATAAAGGGGGTGCCTTTAGCATAGAGAGCATTGATCCATCGGGCTAGAGAGGGAACACGAGCATGAACTCCCGCCAGCATCGCTGCACGCAAAATCATGTTGAAGGCATTGCGAGAATCTACAGATACCGCAATACAAGTATCTAGATACCCAAACCTCCCCATGTCATCTTGTATCTCATGCACCGAGGCGTCCAGGCCGCCCTTTACGCCACAAACAACCTGGGAAGATGCAAGAAAATCGACAGCCTCGGAAATATCTACCGTTACCGAAACTTTAGTGGCAAGTCCACATAACCACCCCGATATCAATTGGTCTAATCTTCTTCTCACCCTTGTCGAGGGTGAGCAAATTGGCGGCTGATAAGGATGACACAGCTACTGGGAAAACTCTTCTTTCGAAAACTTCTCGATGATGGATGTGAGGATTTTTAGCCCAGAAAAGTGTGGGAAGGAGCGCATCTCGTTGTGAGGAATAATCTTAAACCAACGGACACCCATGCGGTCAGAACCCATGGCCGTGTCGCGATCCATCTGCTTGACCGCCGCTCACGTACTCCCTGGGACGATGCGAGGCTTCGGCGGGACTCTTTCTATGGGATAGGCAGGAAAGGCTTCGCTGGATTGGGGTGGAGAGCTCGAATCTTGTCTAGCGTCCCGGGTAGGCCAGGGCCGACCGTCGGATCTTGCGCGAGCACCTTGACGGCTTTACAGCAGAGTGCTATCTGGCCAAGCCTCAAAGCCTTACACAGCCTGCGCTTCTTCTCTGTCCTAATATCACGCGCAAGACGGTGCTCAGAGACAAGAACCGTCGGTGTCGGCGCCGCAGGAATAGAAGTGGCCGCTGTGGGAGGAGAGGTTTCTGGCGGTAGGGTTCGGGTGGGAGGAGGCATTGCGACACATCTCCTGCCTTTAGCGAGGCAAATCAGAAGACGAACGAAGAGTCTATGATACCCCGGGACGGAAACGGTCCCCGCCACGATGGAGCAACTGGCCTCCACGTCTGCAGGAGGCGCCGGCGTGGATTTGAGGTCGTTGAGCGAGGCGGTCTCCGGCGCTCTTGCCGTGCGCGGAAGAACTGGGAAAGCCACGTCGCCATTCCACAACGGGGAAGTGGTAGGGACAGAAGGGGTGTAGCGCCATTGAAAGGAGAGATGGTTGCACAGGTCTGCTGGTCTGCTTCTTTGGCATGAAGACAGCACAAAGTGGACAGAGACGCTTGCTGTGAACGTCGAGTGTTTTGGCGAAGACGCCAACCTGGGCGGCCGTGGACGATTCCAAGAGCGTGGGAGAGTGCATAAGTGGAAGCTCTTGGCATGTGTCAAGCAGGAGCCCGAAGTGGTGAAAGTTCTGGGGCTGTCGCCTCTAATTATGTGTGATGTAAATGTGCAGGAGAAGAGAGTGGCAAGCGGTGGCACAGGTGAAGCCACAGTATTTGTTGTGTTAGTTTTTGGCTGGGTCATGGGGGCGTTGTGGGGTGGAGCGTCGCAGGAGTGTGATGTTTAAATCCAGGCGTTGATATTGATGATGGTGTGGCTGGGGACGGGCGCAGGTCGCAGAATTGTAAACACATGTCCATATCGCTAAGAGGGCGAGTCTAACCCACACCGGGAATATACTCAGCCAATTCCAAGCTGGGAAAAACGTGTCGACAGCCGCGCTGCGCATGAGGGACTCATTGCTCTTGAGGGACGCGGGCGACGTGTCCGATGTACATGCTGCCCAGATTTGTAGATCCCCAGACAACCAAAGGCGCCGCTGATTTCGCTGGCTGCGTCAACCCTGAAGCTTCACGCGCAAGCCCTGTCGAGATTGTACGGAGCGGGAATTAACAACCATAAAGAGGAATAATTAGCCAGACCAGGGGCCTGAAGCGAGAGCTACAGTGGGAAAGAAGGATTTTTCAGTGAATAGATGGGTCGGTGGAAGGGACGGTGCATGGGCGGGGTGGGAGTTAATTGTACTGGGTTCATGAACAGGTGAGGTGGGGGCGAGATGAGATGGGTGGAGTATAGTGTAACTGGGGAGTTGCTCTATAAGAAACTGTATTCTCAATATCACTCTCGAAAGCATCCGAAACGACGTGGACATATTCCATGACGTCCGACGTCATGGAATATAAGAGTGTCGCCGAGGAGGCCGAGTCGGCCTTCTCGGTGACACTCTCAGAACTCCTCCGGGACACAAGCTATGCCAGCTCAAACTCTGCATCTGAGCTAATAGACAGATCAATGAAGCACTTGAGAAAACCCGTCGCCACTAAAGCACCTCTCTCTGCTGATTTTCACATCTCACTGCCTCGATCGCAACACTAAGATCCCCTCCAGCATCTTCGAAGACGTTCATGGCACCAATGGCACGGGAACAGGCACTTCGGAGGGCTTCAACGGCCTTGCGCGACACAAATGTTTAGGCGGCATGCGTGCCTCTGGACTCGGTGAAATCTTCCACGGCGGCTTTGTTACCAAGAGCGGCACTATCAACCAAGCCAGACATGACCTTAGCAACTAGGGCGGAGTTATTTTTCTCTTTAGCGCTACGGCTTCATTAGCGCTGGCCAAGGATCTTTTGGCTCGCTTAAACAGTTCTTCCACCTTCTGGTTGGCTAATACCAGCCTTCCACAACGCTCTTTAATATGAACCGCGTCATCGGCTCGCTCCAAGTCTACCAACAGAATCGGGGAGACGGTGGCGGTGATGCGACAACCGCATTCGCGTGAAATGTTGCAGTTTATTCCACAGCAACCGCATTAGCCGCGGCCTTCTATTTGTTTCTCTGACGGAGGTCATCATTCTATAGCGCGTCGGCGTTTCGTGGAGAGGCCAGATAACTGGCTGGAGACAGGGATGGTGGAGGAGAGGAGGCGGAGCCAGCGTCTGTGTGGAGGGCCGTCAGCAGCGGCCGGGGTGCTGACAGCGGCTTGCCGGATCCGACATCAATGGAGGAGGAAATTTGGTGGATTAGTGAAGGGCTTTGGGTGCATATAAGGTCGAATATAACGCAGTCTTCTTCTAAATGCGCGTACGATCCCGACCATAAAACTATCGGTTGGAAATTGCATTCGCGTGCATCGCCTTGGGCGAATCGTGAAAATTGGTGAAGTCTTCGGCGAAGACGGGGTTTTCAGCGTCAGCTGCATGCGCGATCATCACAGCTTTCAACTTCTCCACAAGGAGCCGCAACTCGCACAGGCGGTCATAACTCCGGACGGCGTCTTCCGGGGCAAGACTCTTCCTCTTAGCTGGCATCAAGTCGAGGGCAAGCGCCGTGTCATAGATGGATACTTCAACCTTGATGGGCTGCGCACTAACCAGAGACCGACGATCTACCGAGTTCTTCGGCCCGTGCGTGACCAGTGTGTCTACGCGCTCACAATTCTGGCGCTCCTTCTGCTCGACGAGGGAACAATAGTCGGCAATAACACTGTGCTCAGGAGCTTAGTCGGGATGAGGTGAGGACGTCGGAGGCGTTTAAGCTGGTTACAACGCCGGAGGCGCCTGGCAGTCCCCGACGGCGCTGTCACCAGCGTAAAATCCGCAGACAGCCTCACCTCCTCCCGATTCAGCCTCATCTCATTGCTTTGACGCACCATCTGCCGGCCCGGCGTCAGCTGACTTCGCGAAGATAACGGGGGACGACGAGGAGACGCGTCAAGCCGCGGCTTCTTCCTGTCGTGCCAACTCCGCCCGAAAGCGAGACTGCACATTTTCAGCTTCGGCTAAGTGCTTAACCAGCATCTCGGAAAGGCTCCGAACGACGCTGGTAGACAAATGTCGTCTATACAGGCGATGAAGGCTTGATTGGGCGTGTTGTCGATGAAGGGAGGGAGTCTGGCAGAAATTCCCGTGTTGACTTGGGTCATGGCTGCCGAGAAAGCCGTTCGCTCTGCCTGCATCATATTCCGCGATAGGCCGATAAACGCATCTCTTAGTGGTCCAGAATTCACACCTCGAATTCGCTCCTTTCGCACTGCCGTGATGTAAAAAGAGACGTCTCTTAGAAGGTACCTTCTGAGAAGCGCGAAGCGATGCCACTAAAGGCTCCCCGCTAAATAAACGCCCAGTTCCATTCAAAACTGAGTCTTCAGGAGCAATTATTTTACCCGCAAAGAAGCGAAAGTCCCCTAAACGCTTCCGCATATCGCCCAGTATCCGTTGCATAAGCGTCAATTCCTTGTGCAACGCCACCACGAGGAAGGCACACGGCATGAAGTCTGTCACTGCGACAAACTTAGGCAGCACCCCCCTGTGTGCCACCGCCATTTTAGATAAAATTGATCAATTCGACTGCAGCGCCGCCTCGATCCGCGGGAATTTGGGCGCGGGGAATGTGAGGATGAAAGAAGTGAAATCTGGCGGGGTGAAAAGAACATCGCCGGTTCTCGGATCCCGCACGCGCGTCGGGCTGCTGTCGACGACGCCGGCGATGACAGAGGATTCGACACGCACCTGGAGGCGAGCCTCATACTTCCCTCCGCTACGGGCTGCTTGAGGAGGGCGCGCGCATTGACAAGGGACATGGAGGAGCGCGGCGCTGGTTTTTTCGGATCAGCGACAGGAAAGGCAAGTGACGCGAGGGCGTCGTTCCAGGGGAGGACAGAGACGGAGGTTGTACGCGGCAAAATTCTCGGTGGCGCCTTTGTGGTTCGGACTCATCGATACCACAGGCGGTGTGTACGGCTAGTAGCTATGGTAGCCGCGGTCGAGCATTCCCGCCGGGTGCGAGTTGATGAAGGTGGCCATGGCGCACCAGTTAAAGCCAAAGTCCGCTGACGGGAGGATGGCGCTACCCAGTGCAGTGAGCACCCAGTCCATGCAGATCTTGACGACAAACCCTAGTGCAATGATGTCGCGCATCTCGGGTGTGTAGTCGTACATTGAAAGTCTAAAATCCCATTTTAGAGTACCACTCGCGAGACGGAGGCGGTGCGTATTGCCGTGGCCCTTGGACTGCGCCTCGATCGCGTCAGATTCTCGCCTGTATGCTTTTAGCCAGGTGAGGAATTGCTGCCGCGAGTAGGGCTGGAGTATCTCTAGGTAGCTAGGCAGACTGTTCAGGTGGTTTATCGCTCATTAGGGAGGTGTCTACGGCTTGAGAAGCCTCGGCTCCGAGTGCGGCTGCTTGATCACAGGCAGCGTGGTGCCTGCACAAAGGCGTCTACCTCAGGCGTTAGTTCCACGAAGAAGGCGCCCTGCGCCTTATCGAAGCGGTAGGGGGACCATGTACTGAGCGAAAGCCCGTGAGCAGCGATGATGGCGACCCTGATGGGTCCCGCTCGCAGGCGCATTGCCTCCTGAGATTTTCCCACCCATGCGAGCGCACTCGGACGCGCTAAAATGCGCTTGTGGTTGGGTGAGAACGCTTCACCGTGCCTCTCTTTTTTCGAGCTGAAGGCGGCTGCCATCTATGGTTTTGATACCGCCCTTCACTTGGTAAACTGATTTTTATGTGCCGCCTCGGCTGGAGGCTGGAGTGGTATGGTTCCACCGAGCGTCCCATTGGAGAGGGCGGCGAGTGTTCGCGTTATGTCCGGCTATATCTCGTCGTAGGTGTCGACCGACCAGCGCCTCGTGCCAAAGAGTGCACTGGAACTTGATGCGCCGCCCTCTAGTTCCGTAAACGTGTGCTTCATGGCGGTGAAGCGCCCGGCGAGAGTTTTGGCAGTGGGAGTCTTTCCCCTGTCCTCAAATGCCACGCTATCTCTGCGCTACAGACCGTCTCTGGGAATCCTGATTGAGCTTTCTAGAGACAAACACTCTCTGAAGGCGAGTAAAACGTCTTCGCCCTCTGATATTTGCGCTCTTGGCACAAGGAAGCGCACGATTTCTTCTTCCGTGCCGATGGTTGTGCGCATGTCCAGTCAGTCGCGTCGCCGCGCAGATCTTACGCGCGCCCCCGCGCTGCGATCAGCAGTCGAAGATATGCGTCGGACGGCTTGGCCATCGGAAGCATGCGCTGCTCCGGTGTTTCGGACTATTATCTAATAGCCGCAGCACTTGGGGGATGCCCGGGGATTTGGCGCCTGCGATGACGAGGGCCAGTAGCTGTGGCGCGGGCGCGGCTTTCGATGCCGGCGCCACGTTTTCAACGTCGCCTTTAGCGCGGGAAGGCACATCTGCTCCACTCTAGCGAGTGTTCCCGCTGTTGACGTGGTGAGAAAAGCAAGAATATTCCGCAGAGGGCTTTAATACCTTAATGGTTCTCGCGTGTTGTGGGCATGGCCCGCCTTGTTTCACAAGTGTGGCGAGGCTGCGCTGCGAGCTTACTTATTTCGGCTGCCGCCACTCTGGTCCCGGAGAAAACTCGGGCCACGCAGTCCAGAGCCGCCGGCGCCTCCATAACCGTCGCCACCGCCTCCATAACCGTCGCCCCCGCCTCCGCCTCCGCGTTTGTCTCTGTTTCCGCCGCCTCCGCAGTTGAGGGGAGGAACCTTCTTCTTCCCTTCCAGTATCTTGGCGCGCTGGGCGTGAATGGCATCACTTTCCTCAAGTGGGATGTTTAGCTTGCTGTCCAACACCGCCTAGGTGTTGGCGTCGGAATGCGTGGTGCCTTTCACGCAGAGGTGCGCGTTGGACTGGAGCGCGCTGTGACCCTCGATCAAACACCTGTCGCAGCGCGTGTCGTACTCTCGGAAGAAGCGGGCGAGGTCGGTATCGTTCTCCTCTCGAATACGCCCGCGATCGCCGTCCATCTTGCGCATGCGCGAGGCGTCTTCCACCGCCCCTGAGGGGCGTCCCGCTGCTTTGGGAGAGAGGCGAGGGAAGGTGTTCAACACCGCCCGCTGGGTGTACGCCATGCTGCTGTAGGAGCCTGCGCGCATGCTCAGCCCTTGCACCATCTTGTCAATGACATGCCACAGCTCCGCGTTCGTCTCTCAATCGTTAACGATCTCCATGATAGAGGGGAGGGGTTCAAAGGCGACGGCTGCGAGGCGCGTGTCCTGTTGCTCCGCCCAGGCGCAGATGGCGTCGTTGTGCCACTTGAAAGTGAACTTCACCGCAAGGAGCATGTTGGTGGGCGCGATGAGGTCGTCAGCCTTCAAGGTTGAAGTTTAACATAAGGCTCCTGGCCCTGTTGTTCCAATCTTTCACCTCCTCGACGGTGAGGAAGACGGAGGGCATGAACTGCACGAGGGTGCGCAGCTTGTGGAAGAACCATATAAAGGCGTTGAAGTCCACTTCCGCACGCGTTCGGTACCTCACCGTGCACTCCTCCTCGCGGTCCGCCACTGTCGCTCCACGCATCTTTTGCGTCGACGGGAAGAGGTAGAGGATATTCACCCTGTGCTTATGCGCATCCATGGCGCCGATGCACGCTTTGCCATCTCCCAGGGGATGGAAATGGGCCCGTGGCGCGCACATATCTTAGTCATGCAGGCCGCAATGTGCGTCTTGAGACTTGCGGGAAAACCGCATGACGCCTTGCATTCCAAATGTCTGTGCGTCTTACACTCTCCCGAGTTCATGCATTATATGCGACTCATGGCGAGCGCTTGGCACAGCTTCACTAAATCGGTCGCCTAGTCGTCGCGCCAGCGGTCGGAACCATCCTGCCAGACCTCTTCGATG
>JAULCF010966782.1:0-17166 GCA_032361265.1 Devaleraea mollis
GCAACAACACCCCGTGAACCCAGTACCAGCAGGAGGACCAGGCTTAAAATCACGACAATAATGTTATTTGCTAACAAGCTTTGCATTGCTAAACACTATACAAACGGCTTGTTCAGATGTCAAGACACAAAAAGACATCATAAATACACCGCTAATACACCACTTATTTACAAACAGTTCTAACTATCTTTCCAAACCTAAATCATTTTCTTTGGCTCTACTAAAAAACTTACGATCGATATGAAAAGCCTATATTTCTAATGACTCACTTGCACATATCTAATGTTCCTTCTTAAACCCTAATACTCCACATACGCAAATTAAAATTAGCTAACGGGCTTCTTATAGTCACTTTCCTATAGTGTAGTTATGAAATTAACCCTACTGAATAAGACTTTACTAAATAGAACCCGACTTCTTTTCCTAATCGCAGCAAGCAGCATTTTGCTAGCAAGTTGTGGCAACAGCGCACCTTCTATAACCCCATCTCTCCCGATCAGTGAATTTAACACAACCTTCGAAGCAGGCAACGAAGGTTGGGAAAGTTCTTTTCTTGGCTACACTGCAGCAGACAAAGACAGCTTTAACTTTAAATCTAGTGTGTCAGCCATTCCAGATTTAGATACCAAAGGTTTGATGTTTTCAGCTGACAACACTAACGGTCAACTTGTTATGTACGCACAAAAGCAGCTATCTGGTTTAGAAGCAAATCAGGAATATAATTTACTTTATGTGATTGGGTTAGCTAGTAATCTTAGCTCGAGCAATTCTTGTGCAGGTTTTGAAGGCAAGCGTACTGAATTAAAAGTCTCCGCAAGTCTTCAAGAACCTAAAAATATCCTCTCCGAGAACCTAGATATCTTGAACCTCGGTACAGGTCCTTTTCAAAGGGTTGGTGTCGTTGGACACAAAGAGCGTGACTGCGAAGATAGCACCTATGCCATCAATCAACTTGGCAATCTAAAAGCACCTTTTAACGCACCTGTTAAAATCACCAGTGATGCTAAGGGTAATATTTGGACAGTTGTTGTTTTAGATTCTAGCTTTGAAGGTAAATCTAAATTTTATATTGATACTATCGATATTACCGCAACACCTGTTGCTGAATAAACTGTTATCTGTAATCTATTAGCCATAAGCCATTAGTAATAATCTCTATAGTCATGACCTATAGAAACAAAAAAAGTGCGAAGCAATTGCTTCGCACTTTTTAATTTATTATTCTAGTATTTTAGACTTAACTACTTAAGGTAATTGTATAAACTCTGTTTGATTAGAGTTAACAGTTACATTTTGAGTAATGTCTTGCATACCGTCACGCTTCAAAGTCACACTATAAGTGTTTGGAGGAAGTGAGATTGGAGCGCGTAAAGGTGTTGTCGCCATTGGCGCACCATTTACAAATACCTGAACACCACTTAGTGTAGTATTCACATTGATATGACCATAGGTTGAGCCAGTGTTATAGCCGTAACCTGCAGCAGTATTTTGTGTGTTATTGGTGCGGACTGTTGCTGCCTGTGTTGTTTGTGCTGGTTGTGTTGCAGCAGTAACAAGTGCAGTAAGCGCAAGATCATAGTACTGAGTAGCAGAATCTAAACGGAAACGAATCTGCTGTGTTTGAGAGCCAGATGCGCCTGCCATAAGTTCGTGATCACCAAATGCAAGGTTATTGATTGCAAGCTCACCAGTAGATGAAATCTGTCCGATGAAGTTACCGTCGATATATACAGAAGCACCAATGTTGTTTGAACGAACAAGTAGTGTACCTGTACCAGCAGTTTGCGCTGGTGTTTGTGCTGCTGCACGGTTATCAACTGTAGCAGTTGTTGCAGCTACGCCAGCTTGACCTAAGTCGACTAAGCCAACTTGAGCGCCACTAGCAAGTGTATACACGTTAATGTTGAATGTTGAGTTGCCATTAGATGCTGTGAATGTACGTGCTGCTGTTGTTGCTACATTTGCATTCTGTACATAAATAGCTGCGCCTGCTCTACCACCTGGGTTAACAACAAGTGGAGCAATAGTACGTGTTTGCGTACCACCTGGAAGTTCACTACCAGCAGTTGTAGTTGTTGCTACAGCATTTAGGTAGAAATCTGCACTACCAGTGCCGTAAGCACCTGTAGTTCCAGTAGCAGCGATTGAAGCTTGTCCAAGCATGCTTGGGTTAGCAATTCGCGCCATTTCAACTTCGGTCATAGGTGTTGCAGAAACTACTGCAGTCACTTTGTTCCAGCCAAATGCGTCGCCAACTGTGAATAGATAATCATAACCTTGTGGAGGTAATGAATAAGTGAAGCCACCACGAACGCGGTTTGGAACAGTTGTATCGCCTACTGGAGGAAATACAAGTCTTGAAACATTTGCGCTGGTTGATTCGAAAATATAAAGATATCCATCTTTATCTGTTGCAACGCTAACACCAATACTCTCGCCTGTTGAATAGGTTGGAGTGCTTACTTGACTACTTTTATCAAGTGTGAGTGTTACGCCTGCAGCAGTTGCTGTGCGTGAAACAACAATCGCCTGAGCATTAGAGCTAGGTGTTGTTGCTGTTGCTGCAACGGCCGCAGTTGCTTGCGGTGTTGCTCCTGAGATGAACTGTGGACTCGTGTTTTGCGGAGTTGGTACGACATTACCATAGTAGGTGAAAACTGGTGATTGTGCTAAACCAAGGGTCGCAAAAGCCAAGAGTGAAACTGATATGAGTCTAATACAAAGACTTTTGTGCATCATAAATAAATCCCTTCTACCTAATGAGATTAGCAAGGCTCCATAGCTTGATACGTGGATTTGCTCACACCAAAATAAGGAGTCTGTATTGAATGTGAACTTTTTTACTCTCAGAAGAGAAAATGGGTTATATTTTTCACATTTTTGGGTAAATTTGCATACATAAGACCAAAATTATCGTCATTAATATTTTAAATTCAGTTTTGTAAAAGCTTAGGTCTATTGAATCTTATTAATTGCACCTTAGTTTTATGATCTTAAGGGATTGAGTAGGTTATTTGAGCCAAACATTGACCCTAACTTGCATCGCTTTAGGCCATCTTATTTACTCACACCTAAATATCAAAATCATGTTCTGGCAAAGTAAACTTATTGTGCTAACAACTATCGTAGTCTTATAAGCTGAAACTATTTGCATAAGCAAAAGCCACACGCATAGTTTTACACACTAATTTTTTTACACTTCGATATCTTTTAACTTTTGACTAACCCACCAAAATGCTGGTCACCCTAACCACTGGTCCTAATCACTAGTCCTAACTACTGGTCACCGTAACTACACCAGTAATAAAGCACATTGATATCTTCCAAACAGAAGGTGTACAAAATTAGATAATCTAAATTACAGTCTGGTTTAAAACTACACAATTATGATGATGTTAAAACCCCTCCCCTACCTCATAAGTCTATTGCCTCCTTATATTGGACTAAGTTCATCGTGATGAAATCCAATACTAAATCCCCGTATAAGCTTCCTCAAAAAACGACTCAAGGAATTGCATTAGTTGCTACAATTTTGATTCTTGCAATGTGTTTTTCAAGTCTTTTGACGGTACTATCTTTGACAAGTCTCAGTTTAAAACGTGGCGGTAAAACGCAGTATCATGGCTATCAAGCTTTGTTAGCAGCTGAAAGCGGCGTAAACAGTTTTGTTGCTAGAGCAGCACCCAATCTTTTTGACAGTAGTAAATCAGATGTCAGTTTAGATGCTCTGAATAGTTGGCTCGAGCGCAATAACCTAGACCAACTCAACCTACTCACTGGAAACACAAGCATAGAAAACACCCTACGTTTCACAAGCTCGAGCCCACAAAGTGTCACACTTGAATCCATCGGAACTGTCCATACAAAAAGCGACAGCAGCGAAACAACCCTAGCCAAAAAAGTTCTGCGTGTAGATTTCAAACTTCATGCAGCAGGCAGTCGCTTAGGTATTCAAACAAATGCTGCACTGACAACTTTAGGAGATTTGAGTTTAGAAGGCACTGCTAGTTTAACTGGGACAATGGCGCAAGACTGGTCGGGGCTGATAAGGGACTACGATGTAGCTCGAGCCAATCCAACACGAATCGCAAACAGTAAGAAATTCCAACTCCGCACACAACATCCAAACCGTTTTCATACAGGTCAATATATTGAACTAAACTCTGGACGCTATAAGGTCACGACTGTTGATAAAAATGCCAGCACTTTAGAACTAGCAGCTGTATCAGTAGCAAGTAAAGAAATCATCGGCGATACAGAAATTGCCCTTATTCCCTTTGCATTAACCGCAGAACTTACTAGCAGTAATGTAACAACTATAGAGTTGCCTATAAGTAGTACTCAGGCAAACACATTAGCAATAGGTCAGCAGCTTTCAGTAGCAGGTTACGCAGCAATTGTTAATAGTATTAACGAAAACAATATAACTATTCGTTGGACGGCTACGATTCCAAAACAAGACCTGCCTGAAGGTAGCACTATCTCACTTGGAACATTAAGCGCTCGTTCTACGCAAGGCATCAGCTCAACTGCAAGCAATAGTTTTGAAGGTGGTAAAGAAGAAAATGCCAACCTACCAACAAACACACTATTTAAAAAAAGTTTTGGTTTGTCAAAAGATGACCTTTTAGGTTCCCTGAATAGTTACAATCAACGAAATGGTAAAAGCTTTGATTTTTATACCAGTAGTAAGCTTCAAGGTATAGAGAGCTTAAATGGGCTTTACTACTCAGAAGATAATCTGTATTTTACAGCAAACAATCCTCTGTGTGGTTCAGCACTTGTGATTGTGGCTGCTAATGTAACAGTTGAGGCAGTTTGTGAAACAGGTTTTTCTGGCTTGCTTTATGTCTTTGGAACTTACACACAAACTAGCGGGCACCTTGATGGCGCTGTGGTTAGCGAGGAGGCTCGAGCCTTCCCAACACCCTCCACAACAAGCTATACACAGTTAAGTGGTCAAGCCAGCATACGTTACAACGCTACAGCCCTCAATGGCTGGCAAAGCTACTTACAAGATGCGTTAGCACTGCAAGATGGCAAACAAAGCTTTCAACAAGTTGCAGGCTCATGGCGATTAGAATGACACCTAAAACAAGTACACCTAACAACACTAAAGGCTTTAGTTTACTAGAATTACTCATCGTGACAGCAGTAGTTGGAATTGTATTTGCTGGTTCTTTAGGACACTATCAAAACTTTCGAATTCAATCACTCATTCGAGAAAGTACTCAGCAAGTAGCTACTGATATAGAAAAAGAA
The DNA here is from genome assembly GCA_032361265.1 of Devaleraea mollis. NCBI lineage: Eukaryota > Rhodophyta > Florideophyceae > Palmariales > Palmariaceae > Devaleraea > Devaleraea mollis. The sequence continues at coordinate 5,263 of JAULCF010966782.1, forward strand.
CGCTTTGCTTCTGAACGGTTTAACGAAGAGCGAGGTTTGGTTGTAAACCTCAACAATCCAAATGCATATATCCTAAATGGTGTTACAAAATATTTGCCAAAAGGTATCGAAATGACCAAAGCAGGGCGCTCAAAATCAGTTACTTTTTATCCACCCTACGGCACCACAGGCGCAGCAGAACGAACTTTTTTAATTAGTTGGTCAAACAAACCTGAACGTTATTACCGCTTTGTTCGGGTGGTTGGTGTTACTGGAAAGGTGATTATCCAAGATGAATAAGGATGCGTTTATGGCAATTTACATAAAATATTTACTGGTTTGGAAAAAGAAAATCATAAGACGCATCTTGGCAGTTTTTTCACTATCGTTCAAAAACATGCAGTTACAACCCATCACCCAATATAAATACTCTATAAACAAGCAAAAATCACAAGGTTTCAGCTTAACAGAAGTTCTAATTGCCATAGCCATGATTTCAATCATGATGACTGCGTTACTTGGAACTATGCCAGATATATTAAAAATGAGTCGTAACAATCAAGACAGTATGTTGATTGTGCAAGCAGCTCAGCAATATATGGAAGGTGTTAGTGCTAGAAGTTCTGAGCTATTAGCTGGGAATTTAGACTACCTTCCAGCTAATCCTAGTAGTGCAAGTTTTTCTTGTACGGAAGATATTCGTCAACCAGAGGGTCAAGAAAATCGTTTACGAGTTTCTTTGAGCTGCTATCCCCTATTGGCACAAACGGATGTTTATGACTTTGTGCTCGAGCTAGGACAATCCCCTTAACCACACCAACTAGCGTCCTCTATAACAAAATCATGCCTAAAAATACAGATAAACATATTACCTCAAGCAACAACAAGATAAAGCCTAAGCAACAAGGCTTCACCATACTGGAAATGCTAGTCACCTTAGCTATTTTCAGTCTAGTCGCAGGCTCACTTCTATACATCACCCAACAGTTCCTCAAAACAAGTTCTGCCACTTTACGCTACGCAGATACCATCAGCGAACTAAATGACGCTTCTAATTATCTAGCAAACAACATCCGCCGAGCGAGTAAAATCATTCCATCCATTCAAGTAAATGGTAATACCTGTAGCTTAGATGTCCTCCCACCAGCACTCCCCTGCTTTGGACTCATCATCCCTGAATCACGCAGTGGTGGCGAGATTGATACCTATAGTTTTTTAGCTTACCGCATTGATGCCAGAAGTGAATTACCTGATCGACTTAAAAGTAAAGATGATTGGGCAGATGCAAACACCTATATCATTCGAGAATATAGACGGGTGATTTGCACAACGCTCGATTCACCGAGTAATCCACCTTTTGAATTTCCTTGCGAAAATCCAAGCGCAATATCAAGAGCACAACCTTATATGGTGCTTGAAGGCTTAAGTCTGGATGCTGGCTTAGTAACAGGTACAAGCCTTGCGCCATTTGTAGAATTAGATAATCAACTCCAACTTAATTTACGCCTAGTTAAACGAGATAGAGCCAAAGAACGCTACTATCCTGCCAATGATGCAACAAGCCTCAATATCCATTTAAGAAATTAAGCTTTGATACATCCAATACAACCATTACCTATATCTATGACATCCTTAGGTTGATAAATCACCCTACAATAGCGCTAAAGAACCAAAATCAACAGTAGTCATCTAACTGTGTTTAATTAACTCTGTTCATGAGAGAAAAGGCTTCAGACACATAGAAATCACATAATGTCCTAGTGGTTCACAGGTTATAGTCTTTTGGGGTTCAGTTATACCCCTAAGTACCTATCAAATTATGAATGTATTTCTTTAGGGGATTCAGTGTATAATTCCCTTATAGGTTAAAAATGATTTTGGAGAAACTATGAAACGTCTTATCTTAACTATTGCCTGTCTAATTACTTTAAGTTTTGCTACTGCTCAACAAAGTGCAACTATTGTTGGCGTCATCACACCAAGCGAAGCGCTTACTTCAAATGTTCGTATGGGTATTCACCTTATCGATGAAGTAAGAAGCCAATTGGTTGAATTGACCAAAATTACACCATTAGGTGGCACTTTTAACATCACTGCTGGACCTATTGAGAGCAGTTACCTGCAACCATTCTTGAATGGTGTTACTGTTTTTCCAGGCATTTTGAATGAATATACCGTTGCGCCAGAAGGCGTTAACTATGCCAGAGCCATTACAAACGTCTATACAGACGGTAATAGCAACGAGCAATTTGATGATCCTATAACGGATCCTCTTTTCTTGGGTATCGCAAGTGTTGATCAGCCACAAGGTTTTTTTGTAATGATGTACGTTGATCAAGATGCTCAAATTATTGCTAGAGAAGTAACACTGCAGCTACGTGCTGGTTGGAATATCATCACAATGCGCTTTGATGAAGGTCAGGATGCAACTTACGCTGTTCAGTCAGAAATTAGTGACGCTGTGCTCGAGCTTTTCGTACCTATTGAAGACGATGCTCCTGCAAGTGAAGGCCAGTAAACCTAAATGGCTCAGGCCATCATCAACCTAAACAAACTACGTAATAACCTCAGAAGGCTGCAGCAACATTTGCAGCCTTCTGTTCATATCATGGCTGCTATAAAAGCAAATGCCTATGGTCACGGCATGGTTAAGATAAGTCAAACGCTACAAAACGAAGGTGTCAATTGGTTTGCAGTTGCAACACCAGCAGAAGCACTTACACTACGCTCCAATGGCATCACTGCCAATATTCTCATCTTAATCCCCACGTACCAACTTGAAAAACTTCAAGAACTGATTGATTTAGATATTTCCTTAACTGTGGTTGACCAAGCTAGTATTGAACAAGCTGCTAAGGCAGCAATAAACGTTGGAAAAGTAGCCAAACTACACCTCAAAGTTGATACAGGTATGGGTAGGCTTGGAGAACCCGCAAAAGATTGTTTACCTACTGCCACGCTACTAGACCAACATAAATCCCTAAAATTTGAAGGCTTTTACACCCACTTTGCTTGCTCTGATTCTGCTGACCAAAGCTACACCAACATGCAACTTGCTTCTTTTAATGAGTCGATAAGTTTATTAACTAAACACACTATAGAAGTTGAGTTAAAGCACACTGCTAACTCTGCTGCATTAGTAGTAAACCCAGCCACTCACTTTGATATGGTTCGACCTGGCATAGCACTTTACGGCTATCATGGCGATAGCTATTGTGAGCAATTCGAACCAAATCTTGAACCTATATTAGAACTACATGCAACGGTTACTTTTATAAAACGTGTTTCCGCTGGGCAAAATATATCTTATGGATGTACATGGACTGCTGAAAAAAATACGACTATTGCAACTGTCCGCTATGGTTATGCTGATGGTTATCCAAGAGCTTTGAGTAACAAAGGTCAGGTTTGGGCTGCTGGTAAACTACGTCCTATTCGGGGACGTGTTTGTATGGATCAGTTTATGATTGAGCTCGGAGATGATGTAATTCAGATTGGTGATGATGTGGTTTTATTGGGTGGTAATGCAACTAATGCTGATGATTTAGGGAAACTTTCGGGTACAATTTCCTATGAGGTTTTAACTAATATTTCTGACAGAGTTGAAAAAACTTACATTAACTAGCAACTTTTAGCAGTAGCTACGTTACTAATAACTAAATCTGCTAAGTACCAAGTAGTACCAAGTAGTACCAAGTCACAAATAAGTTGAACTAAACTGACGAAAAAAACACGTCGTATACTACATCCTGTACAGCTTTAGTTAGATATATAGATAATGCACATTGTTTTTTGACTACATACTTTTGCTACTTAACTAGTAGGTGATTAACATGTCCACACAACTTTTTACAGCAACTATTACTGCCTCAATATTTAATTGATTGAATGACTTACCTTTAGAGCAACATCATAAGGTTTTAGCTTTTGTAGAGTTTCTTAAAGTAAAAAATGAAGGGGTGTCAGGTTAATCATCACTTAAATTTACTAGACAAATTGACTCCGTTAGACCTTGGAACTATGCAAGAAGCAATAACAGATGACTGCAAACAAATAAACATAAGTAAGTGGTAGCGTCATTCCTGTTACGAATATTGTTATAGCTTTATGTGGAAAAGATCAAAACGTTATTCAAGAGCTTATCCAAACTAAAAAGTTTTTGTTTCATATATCTTTATAATGGAACCTATATAACTCGGGCAAAGTTCAAGAAAACATATTGAGAGTTTTAGAGACGGCAATTAAGTTTTGCGTGCTGAGGCTCTAACAGCAAAGCACTATGAAAAAATCAAACACCCTTAACTAAGTCCTTAGAAATATATTTAAAACTACTGCTGAGGCTGACGTGTTATAGTTTTTGCATGCGTAATTACAAACAATACATAAGCCTGTCTCTGTGGATTAGGTTAGCTCTAGCTTTCTTTATGGTAATAATCGTTTCAAGTTGTTCAAACAATGTTGCTAAAAGTATGGCCGATGCAGCATATCTAGGGCTGCCTCAAGATAGCAGAGGGGTTGTATCAGGAACAATCCTTGAAAAGAAAGCGAAAGGACAGTTTAAAGGTGAGTCTGAAAATGAGGTTGTCGTTTTTACAATGCAGGGATATGCAAATACTCCCATTCAATTCACAATTACACCTAGTAAAAAACTAGGCATCAAAATTCAAGTTAATAACTTTGCTCCTCCTTCTCTTGGTAAAGTTCTTCTTGAAGAAGAAAATTTTAGCTCTGATCTAAGTGAATTTGCTGTTATTTTAGACAATGACCAAGTCATCACTCTTGAAATAAGGGGAGATGGCACTAAAGGCACTATTGGTGTTGAAGTAAATCATCCTGACACAAGTGAACTTTATGGGTTTTGAAAAGTGGGTATGTACAAGCATACTAAAAACAATTCAAAAACTGTTATGTTATTCTTACTGTTTCACTATATAGACCGATTACTATTAGCTTCTACACTATCTAAAACTTCTGGTCTACGCCAAGGAACTACTTCTAATGGTATTTTTCTAGTCCAGTTTGGCCACCCTTTAATTTCAATAGCTACCTCACAATTCCATTCCAAACTGTTGTTATCAGCAAAGAAGCTGTAAAGAGCGTCTGGTGGCACTTGAAAGTACTGTTCAAGTTGAACAATAGTACCTGTCTCAAATACTGTTGTCTGAACATGCTCTTCATAAAACAACTCGTGCAGATGTACTTCTCTAGAATCTACGCCTGATTGAGTACATTCTATAGCTTTCAATCTAAATATGATCTTTCCCCTCATCAATTTTGTTACTGGTCTAAAACTGAGATGACATGTAAATGTTTCATTGGGTAGTAAATCATTATTGCTGAGTTGGATTTTTGTTGGCCTCAACTTTTGACTCAATAGCATAAGGCGAAATTTTTTTTGATTCAACGAAATAACATAGAGTACATAGATAATTGTAAGCGTAGGCATAATTAGGCTAAGGGGCAGATTTACTGCTTGCAAGATCAATCCTAGTAAAAGACCACCAAAGATGTAGAAGGCTATACCAAACAAGACATATGGAAGTACTGAGAAAAAGAGCTTTCCCCATCTTTCTTCGGTAACGCTTGATCTTTGCCCATAACTTGTAACGTATGTTGTATCTAAGCTCTTAGGCATTAAAATAAATTTATCTGAATGAGCTGAGTCAAAAAAGCCTTTGGATTTAAGTGTTGCTTTGATATGCCACTTAATATTTAGAATATAACCTTGGTAGGTTATTGGACTCTCTGGCGCTTGAAAACTAAAAGGAATCCTTTGACTTTCATTTACAAGTAGCTTTTTATGTATTATTTCAAAGGTCTTTTGTTGCCACTCACCTGAATTTTGACTACCCTTACCATATGTTGCCCAACAATATTGGATTGATAGGTTTTCGCAAACCATATCTTTTTTTGCTGTTACAATGACCACGCCAGAAACGGTATCACCCGTGTTAAAGATACCTTCGTTATCAAATTCGAATCGAATATCACAACGCTTTAATTGATGCAATTGAAGCATAACTAGCCCTTTATAAAAACTTTGGAAATACCTAATGATACATTCTCTACATTCAAAAATTCATCACGCATATGTGATAATTTAAAACCTTGTTTTCTGCGCTAAAACCTATTTTCAAATATATTAAGGTGCGCTGCCTCAAAAGTAGTTTGACTTTTTTGATGAAGTCAGTACATCTCAAAAAATAGTTCTTTTAAAAACCTTAATCAGAATAAAATAGACAAAATAGACAGTCTCAAACTTGGACGTTTTTGGTACTATTCTAAATCTTTCCAAAAAATGCCAAAAGCAAGTTTGAAATAGTTCCAAAACCCACTCTAAAAATGATTGTTAAGGTACTAGTGCAACCTTTACCTATTAAACAGACACATCCAACGGCAGACCACCATCATGAATCCGCTCTTTAGGCGCACCATGACACAAGTAGTCAATAATGTAATGTGCCAACTCATCCGTCATGTCATCAATACCAATACGCTTACAACGATCATAGGTCTCAACAAGCTTTTCAGGTGAAGATAAAAAACGCCCAACAGTTGATTCAAAACCGCGCAACTTCGGCACAAACTTACCCAAGTCATTGGCTTCGAGGAAGTTAATAAGCTTGAGTTCGTTCAATCCAGCGTAACCTGTAACAATTACAGGACGACCAACAGCAAGTGCTTCCATAACAGAAGCTGGTCCAGACTTACCAACTACAATGTCACAGGCTGCTAAATAATCTGCCATGTTCGTAACAAAGCCTTTAACGTGTATACGTTCATCGCCTTTGTATTTTTTACGAAGTGCAAGGCGCAGTTTACGGTTACGACCACAAATAATAACAATTTGTGGTGCTAGTGAATGTTTGTGTAAACGTTCAACAATTTCTTCGACGTTGCCACTGACACCTTCACCACCTAAAGATACAAGGCAGGTAGGGCGGTTCGACAGCTCGAGCTCAGCTCGAGCCTCTTCCTTACTTTTGGCATTAATCATAGGTTGTTGTACAGGATAACCAACAACATCAATTCTATCTTCAGAAACACCAAGTCGGCTTAAATCATTCATAGTTGGTATAGACGGCACAACAAAATGATCCGCACTATTATCTACCCAAAGCGCACTAGCATCTAGTGGTTCAGTCAAGAAATTAAGCATTCTTGCCTTCATGCCATATTGCTTTTGGGCCAAGGTCAAGCCAATGGTTAACCAACCGTGGTTTGAAACAATCAAGTCAACATCTTTGGCGTTAAAGTAAATAGCAGCTTTTTCAGCAAAACGTCTTAGCAGCAAGCGGTGAGTATATATATTTATGCCTGGAAAGGTATCAATAACATGTTGTCCCCAACGCGCACTAACAGGGTACTTGAGTGCCATTTTCCAATATTTTTTTAGGTCATGATCTAATTTGAGTAATTTTTTATCTTGGAATCTAGTGCCAATTTCATAAATTAGGTCTGACATATCAAAATCAAATTGATTTGGATAACATTTTTCTATGCCCTGCATCATGGCTTGAGCTGTGGCAACATGGCCACCACCAGATTTAGCTGTTGCAAAGAAAAGAGAAGATCGTCGCTGCCCTAATTGTGTTGATGAAGTAGTATCAAGCAGTTTTTTGGATGTATCTGTTTGTTCTTTTAGTACATTAAGCATACATTTCCCTTACATAATGCTTGTAATGCTGATACCACCTAAATATCCCAGTGCTTGGTGCCACAGCTTATATTCGACCTAGTATTGATAGTGCTAATTCAACTTACATATCTTATTAACTTGGCAGCACTAAAAAGTGCGAATCAAGCTAATTATATTTTAAAGCCAGCAATATCATAAGCTATTTAGCTTAAACTTGTGTCTGTGCTTACAGTTCAGTATAGTACAACGACTTCATAACCTTACCAAATTACTTCACTGTATACATACATTATCAATTGCCTTAAAGTAGCGCATCCACCAAAAGACATAGATAAAACTATCTTCAGACATATGCATCACACTACCTCTACCGATGCACTTGAGGTATCAGGCATCTCCATACTTAAACTGTTTGTCTATAGGTTCTATCTGTTTATAGCTTCTATTCGTTTAATATCTAGAAAAGTGTGGGTTAATCAACATGGTAATGCATAGGCATTCATACTAGAATGCTAGACATGTTCGAAGAATCTGTTGAGAACTTTATCATTCGGTGGAAAACGTACTTAACCCCAGTGCATGTACATTCTTGGGTTGAAGGTAGTCCACTGCTCGAATGCAGCATTCAAGATACGATTCTGCATCTCTTTGAACGCACCGGCCCTTACAATAAGATCGTTGGTAAAAATAATCTTATAATTAACCCAACCACAACCAGTTTTAAACAACCTAGTTCACTTCAAAAACAATTGCATGTAACCGACATCAGTCAGGTTTATGCTAAAGGCATTATCTTGTACCGAGAGAAGCACTTTTGTGTGATTGATGCTGGTATACCGCTAGTTGTAGCTTCTTTAGAAGATATTCCAGAGTTTGCTGGCGAAGGTGAATGGGTGGAGTTTGACTCCCTTAAACCTGTGCATGCTTTTGTGGTGCCTACTGAGAAAACTTATACCTATGAGGGTGCTGGCGAGATTTAAGGGCAGAATCCATCCTAGCCTTCCTTTAGAAAAGGAAGGAACTAAGCACTAAAAGCTAAAGAACCTCCCACTTTTTTAAAGGGGGGTTGAGGGGGATTTCGCTTTTGATTGCCTAAAACCTCAAGCAAAAACCAACCTACTAAACAACCTTACCGTCCTGCAATTCAATAACCCGATCAGCATATTTTGCTGCTACAGGATCATGTGTGACCATCAGCACTGTCCAGTCTTGAGTATCCACACCATGACGGAATAGTTGGAGAACGTCTTCACCTGTTTGACTATCTAGATTTCCAGTAGGTTCATCTGCCAAGATCACAACAGGTTCGTTAATTAGAGCCCTAGCTAACGCAACTCTTTGCTGCTGACCGCCAGATAATTGATTAGGCCTATGCTGCAACCTATCTTCAATTCCCAAAACCTGACTCAAGTTTTGCAAACGTGCTTCAAGCGCTTGGCTTTCTGCTGATTTTTTACCAGTAAAACCAGCAATAGTCGCAGGCAAAACTATATTTTCTTTTGCTGACAAATTAGGAATCAATTCAAAGTTTTGAAATACAAACCCAAGATGTTCACGACGCATTTTTGTTAGTGCATCATCATTCATAGAAGCTACGTTTTGTCCAGCAATGGTTAAGTCACCAGAATCTGGTGCATCTAGCAAACCAAGAATATGCAGTAGTGTACTTTTACCGCTGCCACTTGGCCCCATGATGGCGACAAAATCGCCTTGTTTAAGTTCAAGACTTACGCCTTTAAGCGCGCCTATTATTTCGCCACCCAATTCGTAGCGCTTGGTAATATTTTCTGCTGATAAAACAACTTTTTTAGACATAAATATAAGTTTTTCTTTTAGAATTAACTTTCTTTTAGCGCTAGCTTTCTTTTAGTGCTAGCTTTCTTTTAGCGCTAGCTTTCTTTTAGTGCCAATAGCGGCTGGACTTGAGAGGCACGTCTTGCAGGTATTAGAGAGGCAAAAAAGCCTATGACGGGTGAGGCTAGTAGGGCTATGAGGATGAGACGCCAAGGGAATCTAGGGGTAATTGCAAATCCAGTTAGGGCGCTCGAGCCTTCACTAATCACCCTAGCCAGTAGCAATCCACTTAATATCCCCAACACACTACCGATAATAACCACAATCAAACTCTCAGCTGTGACCAAGCGCCTCAAATTACGCTTCGTCAGGCCCATTGCCCGAAGTGCCGCCAGTTCATGCTGACGCCCACTTAAATTCATACCAAGCGTGTTTGTTACACCTAATGCAGAAATCAAAATGGCCAACAAAAGCAAACTATTGGTCGTTGCAAAGGTCTGTTGACTGAGGGTGAAAATTCGCTCTCTATAACGCTCATTTAAAGTAATATCCAGATAAAGTTCTGGGAAACGTTCATTCAGTGCTTTACGCACTGCACTCGCTTCAAATCCCTCTTTCACCGTAGCAACAAAAAGGTTAGGGCGTCCACCACCAAAGCGTTCTAAATCAGTGATACTACCCACGAAGGCTTCTCCCCCACCTGTAAAATCAACAACTACGCCCGAAACTTCAAAAGGCTCAATGCCTTTATCGGTTCTAAGAAAGGCATCATCTCCAGCTTTAACTTTAAAACGCTCACGAATTGTACTAGCAGCAAGAACCTTACCGCCACCTAATAAGGCTTCGTAACCTTCATCTTCATTACCTTCTAGATATTGAAAGCCCCCAAAACCACGTTCTGGATGAAAGCGTTCTGCATCTACAAGAATCAAGGTGATGTTGCGCTTAGGCAAGGCTCGAGCATCTGGGTCTTTAGAGTTGTTAGGCGGTTGAAAGCCTCCTGTTCGCAAAGCAACAGGGCTTAAGTACTCTAACCCTTCAATATCCGCAAAGGCTGATGCTTCAAATCCTTCTGGAAAGCCTGTAGGTGAGGTTATAAACATATCCCCTACAACAGTTGCTGTAATCCAGTTACTAATTTGTTTATTGATACCCGATACCATCGAACCCACCCCGATGGTAATGCCCATACCCACCACAACTGCTGCGATAGCCACACCATTACGAACGGCATTTCGCTCACTAAAGCTTGCACCAAGCACACCTGCTGCGCCAAAGAGTCTTTGCAAAATAGGTTTAAAAAGCCTCACGCAAGGTTTTAAAATAATCGGGCTTATAAAAGCAATGCCCATGAAAAGCAGGAACATAGATATACCTGCACCTGCCAATGCCCACATTCCTTGCCACGGTGCAAAACTTGCGACAACGCCCACTATAAGTACAGGCCATCCGAGTTGTGGTGATAGCGCTGCTGTGCTGTCTAAGCTATTGCGAACAGCTTGTATAGGTCGTGTTCTTGAAGCAGTTCGCGCAGGTAAATATCCTGCCAGCAAGGTCACACCTAAACCTAATACGGTTGCTAATACTAAATTTTCCCTTGGAATCTTTAGACCAATATATTCGTAACCAAGAGCAAAACTATTTAATCTTGTAAGTCCATAAGACAACAACAGACCTAACAAAATCCCAAAGATGACGCCTAAAATACTAACTAGAAAAGCTTCATATAATGCTAAACGTTGTACTTGTCCACGAGTTAAAGCAATTGTGCGTAACAATGCAAAACGTTTTGTACGTTCTACTACGCCAGCAGAAAAGGTGTTGTAAGCCATAAATGCACCCAGCGCTAACAACGTTGCTGCCAAAACACGTAAGCCCGCTTCGATGGTATCTACAATGCCCGTTGCAAGACTACTACTTTGGGCAGGTGGTGCAATTTCGTATGCGCCTGGACTATCTGGAAAAGCATCTTGTAAAACAGCTTCGAGGCTAATTTCGCTTGCTTCTAAATCAGCTTTAGGTTCTAGAAATAGCTCTAAAAAACTGACTCGACCTGAAAGTTTAAAAAGGGTGCGAACGTCTTCAATATTTGCTACAGCGATGCGTCCGCTATTGCCACTAGCAAGTCCAAAAGAATCATCCATAATGCCAGCAACAGGCATGGCAATATCACCAAAGCGACTGGTAAATATAAGCTCATCGCCAACGCTTACATCTCGTAATTCTGCAAAACCTTGTGAAAGGGCAACTGCATTAGAGCCTGCTTGCGGTAAGGCACCTTCTAAAAGTTCGATTTCTAGCGTGTCGATTTTAGAGGTTTCACGACCTGAGATTAAAAAGCCTGTGTCTATACCTGGAATGAGTGCGTTGTTTGTTACGTCCAGACTACGTTTAGGTTCGCTGCGTTGTTCTAAAACCAGCATGACCTCTTTGACGTCTGGGTGGGATGTGAGGAGGGGCTCGAGCTCATCTGCATTACTAATCAAAGTCCG
>JAULCF010967893.1:0-17159 GCA_032361265.1 Devaleraea mollis
CCGTAATCGAAAATGGGACATACGTGCAGAAGCGTAACACACACACAACACTCACGTGAAAAAAAACGGGCCATGAATTTAGTTTCAATTTTTTGAGACTTTGTCTCGACACGTGTGATTTTCTGAAAAACACCCCTCCTCCTCAGCATCTCATCTCATTTCCTCCCATAAAGAACCCCGTTCCTCACTTCGTTACGATCTCTGCGGGGTATTAAGCAGGAAAGTACATTGGGTCTGATGACGCAGAGTGCAAAAGATGCGTTAGAAAAGTTCTTACATTGGTGGAGAGAAAGAAGACCTGGGATCAACTGAATGACAGCATTTGGGTGTTGAAGCACGTTCGAGTTTATTTGCGTTTCTGGGACGTCGATCGCGTCGAACTCACGATTCTTGTGTCTGCAACGAGTCGTATGTACTTCGGTATCCAGGAAGAGGTGGAAGAACTACAGTTGCGGGAACCACGTTTCTCTCGAGTCGTCGGGGACGCTGTAATTTTTGCTGTGCAGAAGCGCATTAACGGTCTGGTATCTTCTACAGTGAAAGTGCTTCATTTGGAGGATATTCACTTTTTGGCAGCAGTATTGTCCCCCGAATCTCGGAAGGAAAATTTCTTAGAGCTTGTGCCGCGAGTACTTGATATATCAATATATATTCTGGGTTCCTAGTCAACTCGCCGGAGATATTTTCAGAACACGATCAAAAGTTAGAAAAGAAAGACCGCTTCGCCCAGTTTAGAGAAGAACTTCTTATATTTATCTCCGGAACAATCCCGTCACTTCTTCTGGGGCGTAACACATGCAGCGACATGAAAACACCAGAATAATTAGCTGGTTTCTGGATTCTTTACGGGAACTACTTGCCGCCGCTGCAAAAATGTGATATATGGGTTTCCCATCTCTCGGCCTCTTCTTGTTCCGCCGAAAGGTCTTTATCGGCTCAGTCTGACACCCAAAGCAAAAATCGTAACAAGCTACTGTCGGAGCGCGTCAAGAAACTCGTTTATTGCAGGTGGAACTTACGTCTTTTCAAGAGCATGTATTCCGCGCTGCAAGATGCAGTTGACGAGCTATTCGAGTGAGACGGAGCTCTGCAAGAGATTCTGAAAGAACAGGCGCAAGTTGAAGTTTTTGATATATCGACGTGGCTCACTTCATCTGGTGTCCAGCCCAACCTCAGGAAGGAGGCCAGAAGGAGTGCTTCTGAATTTAGGAAAGACATTGTTTAAAAAGACTGTAGTAGAATTGCATACCTTGCATATTTTATATGGGCGAGTTCGGCCAATCTCAGGCTGCTCTTGATGATTTTTTAAGTTTTCTTTCATCAAGAGCAGCCTGTGATTGGCCGAACTCGCTCAAATATTGAAATATTTTCCGAAAAAATACAAATGTAAAAAACGAAAGAAAACCAAAAACCAAAGAAAAATCCTTCAAAACAGTCTCTATAAAACCAATAAAACTCATCTGGTTTTCTGGTTTCTGGTTTTCTTTGGTTTTATATCTGCGCAACTCTGCTCACTGGACCCTTCCGCAACAATCTGAACTTCTTGCTGTTGCCCTGGAACCTTGCGTGGGGACCTCTTTTTCAATGGTTGGGTACCCTATCTTCCCTCGAGACTGTGTCGAGACACACATACACGCAGAGAAACTTGAACGACTCCTATGAGTACAGTATGAGAGCGTACCATATAGTCTCAACAGCGCCTCCTATTTGAGCCTATCTCATGCCAGATTTTGGTCTTAGACGTCAAGATGACAATCCTTGAGTAACCCCCACGTTCGTAGAACAAAATATTCTGTCAGACTCTCATAGCATCTCTTGTGACTTCTCCTATCATGATAGGTGGAGTCAAATAGAAAATCCAGTTCTGGCCCTGCTCCCCTGGGTCTTGAGATCGTATGCGGCCAGGAAGACTTTTGGAAAGTCACCCTCTGTGAGCCACACTTGGCCTCTGCTTTCTACCTTCGAAATTTTGAACTCGCGACTGCCTTCTCCCCCATGGGGTGCCTTGATGTTTCAGTAAAGCCTCCTCGTTTCTGGGTACACGCCCTCACGCGGATCTTTTCTTTCCGAGATCATCACCGAGGTACTCCTGAGAAGGTTGTCGTGAACTCGAGCCAGAGAGCCGTTCACCTTTCTTTCAATAATTTAGTCCAGATCAGATAGCTTCTGCTTAAAAAAGTACAGTCTGTACCAAGGAGGCCCTATTTTCTTCCCTTTTTGAGCAGGCCCAACTCGCCAAAAACATAAACTTGTTCGCCTTGTGTGTAGGAGTTGAGTTCCAGTGCTTTGTCGCAGCAGTTCTTGGCATCTTGGATTTTGTTCTTCGAAATCTAATTAAGCAACCTCTCGTGCAGACCATTTATTATTGTAGCTAGGGGAGACTCGCCTTGCATAGTTTCCACATGGTAAGCCATCATCATACCATGATCAACCTCAAACGGCGTTGTTCCAAAACATAGCTTCATTGGGGCTGATCTCGGTGCCTTGATTAATTGCACATGGAAAGTCATCAGAGGCAGAAGATAAACCCAACGCTCTTCGTCGACCATTTCGCACTGTTTCATGGCGACTAGCGTCTTGTTATATCTCTCTATCATTCCGTCTGTCTGAGGGTGATGTATTGTCGTGTTGAACGTCTTGGTGCGGATTACGTCCCAAAGAACCTATTATAGTGCCCATGATGCTGCGCCCACGACCAGATAGTAGTTTATCGGGCAGCCCGAACAGAGACATCCATATGGTGTACACCGCCTCAGCCTGAGTCTCATATTTCTCGTCCTTAACTGGGACGCAGATAGTAGGCCTCGCAAGCATTCGCCGTTCACTAGAACCTTTTTAGCCTTGAGACGGTGGCATGATCTTGATGAAGTCCATGGATACCATCTCGAATGAGCGTTAGAATTTATAGTTTTGCATAAGCGGCTGCTTTAGAGGCCTTTATCTCCCTGGCAAATGCCTAAACGTCCAAGCGCCTTATTTAATATATATAGGTTAATTAATCCACATATTTGCTACGGATTTGAAGTGCCAAGACGTATTCCGTTTACCAAACCGTCGACGGATTTGTGTAAAGCACGCCTTCTTTACGTTGGAAGAGCTCTTTGCAAGTTTTAGTTGGGCATTTGCTGATCTAGTTGCATTGAATTCTAAGGTTCGGATTAATTAATTCAAAAGCCCGGTCGTTTAGACACTAGTCGCACTTAATCACATAATAGGCATTAGTAGATAAATCCTTCAGATCCTCGAGCCCATCCCAATAAAACTTCTAGATGAGATACACGGTCCAGTGAGCGACCCCAAAGTGACCGAAGCCTGATTCGCCATGCACTCTCTTGAGGACACGATTTCGTAGCGAATGATGTTTTTATGTTCCTTCGGCCGGACTTCGAAATTAATCATCAAGCCTTCCTCTTTGACTAGCCAATTTCTCTCTCCAGCAGCATCCTTCTTGAGATCTCCCAAGTTTCCCTTCTGGGCCTCCACCATCGTATCTGGGGTACAGAGACTCTCATCGATCCCTCTTACGACCTTTAGACAGCGGTCGCACATAACCGTATTTGCTTCCATCGTGTATCGCAAGAGGGCGTCTGGGAAGAAGAGGAATTCACCGGTGCCTGAAGTGCAACTCCCAGGGGGTGTCGAAGGCCTCGATTCTGATAGGGGCGACATGGGACATTTAGCGGCCCTGTTCGACGACATCGAGGTTGCAGGATTAGCGCTGGAGAGAGGCTGTTTTTAGAACACTGCACTACGTATTATACGTTCTGGTACTCCATTATAAAGTATTCGATCATGGTTGCCGCAGACCACAACTCACACCGAGTTGTTAAGATGCTTCTGCGCCGAGAAGATGTTTTCTTGGAGGCTAATTTTACTGCCCAGTGCGGATTCGATTCATTTCGCATTGCTGTAGAAAGAGGTGGTGAAATTTCTAGTGGATGCTTTGGGTTTCGAATGTGACTAAGAACGACAGTACATCATATCGCCGCAACAGTATGAGTCTCTATGGACCGGAAGGCGTCTTTTAAATACTGGACCGTAAATCCAAAGTCTTGAAGATCAAGTAACCATCTTGTTAGCCGCGTTTGTGGTGTTGCATGTCCAGCAGCCACCTTAATGCCATGTGAACTGTGACAAACTCAAATTTCTCGCCATAAATGCAAGTGCGCAGCAGTCGCGGCGAGCAAAGATGATTGCGCCATCCTCGTTCTCTGTCGCTGTGTATCTGTATTCGGGTATTTTCAGCTTACACAATG
This sequence comes from Devaleraea mollis, assembly GCA_032361265.1. Lineage (NCBI taxonomy): Eukaryota > Rhodophyta > Florideophyceae > Palmariales > Palmariaceae > Devaleraea > Devaleraea mollis. Next base: position 4,257 of record JAULCF010967893.1, read on the forward strand.
AAAAACATAACCGGCCTCCAATCAGTCAGCTCTTGCTCTTATAGTAACACATCTCCATATCCTACTACAGATAAATGAGTGATCAGCCTCTTGGGTTTTCATCGCTCGCACCCGCTAGTAGCACTGGGTCTGCGAGATTACTTTTGGTGTCTTCAAAAGAGTCTTTCTTCTTTATTGCCCCACTTGCTACCCCAGTCTGGGATGTGAATATTCGTGTTTTTCAGAAATATACGGACTGACCCCAACGCCACGGACGCGGCATGTAACCACACATTACGCTCCTTCACGCCAGGTGCCAATTCTTACTATGTCACAGCGCCGCCTGTCAATACTAATAATATTAGTATTGATAGGCGGCGCTGTGACATATTATTGTTTTATCCTGTGACACAAGCATGAAACTGTCAACACCACTCCTTATCTTATATCTTAAACTGTGACTCAATTTCATGTCACCACCAGAGTTACTAATGACTATGTTCCTCTCCCATACTCTGGCTAGCTCTCCTTTACCTATTTATACCCTCCGTATCAAGCCGTTCTATGATTAAAGAACCATCGAACTAGTATCGCCCTTCGGGAAAATAACTGACTACTACAGTGTATCAAGGCCTGGAAAGTATTTGGAAAAAAGAAGCATAAGTAGCCACTCCAGTTTTCGTTGGGGTGAATCAAGCATTGTAATGCCAAGGTAGATGCTCCTTGAAAAAGGTGGAAATATCCGCACCCACCTAATTCGTACCTGGGAAAAGACGCAAAATCGCCTAGGCGACAAATGGAAGCTTCCATTTGCTCCCGTGTATAGAATGTACTGATTTCAACCTTCTCAGTTTATCGACTGTAGGCGCGATGGGCACTCGAGGTCCGCGCCCGACTTTCTCTGGTATGTCAGCGCGCGGATTCGCAACCGGTGGAAACATCTAGTACTGGATACAGTAGCTGACTACTGTAGCAGCCGCTACAGTAGCTAGCAGTATCTATTGAAGGCGCAGTGCGAATCAAAAGAGCTGCGGCAGTAAGAACCTTATTATTAGCAATGAATCTTTCGTTCTTTCTTGTTTATTGCTCATCGCCGCCGCCAGGGAGTTGTCACCATCTTTAAAATTCAGCATGTGTATGTGCCCATACTGCAGTTTTATTCCAAAAGCACTCACCTCCCTGTAAAGAAACGAACAGTGTGCGCAATACAGTATAAAGAAACATTCGATTCCAACTTTGGGCAATTCGAGCCTCAACGGATAAAACAGCTCGTTGATTCTCGCACCCATTTTCCTGAAGCGTAGTATGCTAGGGTCTACTATGTTTCGGTCCAGCGACATGGATACGCTTGTTGGACCGGAAATGACGGTCAGAAAACTCGCCAGAAAACTGATCCAGGAGGAAAACTTCATCCTCTTCATCGGAATAATATGCGCTTACCGAACTTGACGACGAAGAGGAGGACATTTCTCACGGAAGCAACAGAATTTATAGGGCCCAGTGCCTCAACTTTCAAACTTCTCAACCTGCTACAAGTGAAGGATGATAATGAGGTCAGATCGACTGAATATGATTCAACGATCAGGTATGTCGACGCGTGGGTACTGAAAACGGAACTAACTGTTAGTATCTACACTTTACACTGAAGTATGGAACAATCCAGAGAGGCAAGAAATCCAGACGCAAAAAAGTTTCCCACCAAATAAAAAAACGTTTACTGAAAACTGTATATATATATTTTTTTTAGTATTTGGTAGATACCACTAGGGTTGTCACTCGACCAAATTTATCGGGTGTTATCGCAAAATAAAGTCAGGACGGAAGCGCTAGTCTCGGCCACTAGCGATCGACCACGTGTCAGTACTTTTTTTTTGTTCTTTGGTATTTGTTCGCACCGTTGACGTAGCTCTAAGAGCGACCTCAACGCTATAAGTTTTTTTTGTTATCTGGTATTTATGGCACCGTTGGTGTCGCGTTACTAAAGTTTAGTAAAGCGACACCAACGGTGCCTTAGTAAGAGTCGCTCTAAGAGTCGCTCTAAGAGCGACCCCAACGGTCCGACCAAATACCGAATAACAAAAAAACAAGTTACTGACACGTGGTCGATCGCTAGCCGCCGTTAGAAACTTTTGCGTCTTGACTTTATTCTGAAATTCCACCCGATACATTTGGTCAAGTGACAACCCCAGCGGTATCTAACCCTAGCAGGATTTTGTGATATTTCATTGGATGAAATGGTATCCACAGCAGGGTTCCGTTCGGTCGTTTACGACCGAAAAGTAACCCGGTATCTGGCTTTTTTTTGTGGTCGGTTACAAACGCAGTTTTTTTTTAGTTTTTTCGGTTTCGGTCAAACCACGGTTTTTCGTAGAAAGATGTGGCCGGTTTCTGGTTTTTGGAGTACCGTAACCAACGGTTATTGGATGGATATGGGGAGCGATATTGCTGGCCCGGCTTTGGGTGCACGTGGGCTTCAACGGGTGTGTTTAGGACCTAGGGAGTATGGAGTACTTTCTATAACATTTAGTTTCTGTAACTTACGAATAAGGACCTTTTAAAGTACATTGCAGTTTTTAAAATTGTTTGTGCTCGAAACGGTCCGGTCTAAATTGATTAACAGTAACTTTTCTCTTTCTATCACCGCCTTGAACGTGAATATCTAACGGTTATTCGAACAGTGAAGTGTGTGGTCGGTTCTTGGGAACGAACTGGTCGGTTTTTGGATATGAGATGTTTTTAAGAAGTTGTGGTGGTCGGTAAGCGGTTTCCTTAGCCAGCGTTTGGTCGGTTACCGGTCGGCAATCTCCGCTAAGCCCAAAACATTGGTCGGCATTTGGTCGTAATTTATTTTTGCTATATAACCACATGCGACCAATAACCGACCGAACGGAAGCCTGATCCACAGTCGAGAGCTTGAACCGTCATCCGCAATTTTCAGCCTCTGAGCAGCAATCCATGTTGAATTTCTCGGCGGCTGAGAATTAGCTTACACTTTACTGGCAGTAAAGGTGCAGTCAATACGAGACTAAAACAGACAAGTTCAGCAGCAGTAACTCTGCTTCTTACCACTTCACCCTAACCACTTCCACTTTCAAGCTCTTGGATCTTTCCCCGCTTATTGCAACGTCTTCTCAGGCCTCTTTAGCTGTGTCGCACCTCGAACATGCTTTCATCCGCCTCTATGAGGTCCATGGCATTCATTCTCGTCGTACGCCCCGAGCCACGACGTGCAAAGCCTCGAGAAATACGCGTGATGGTTGCTCAGCGGCGCGGGATAATAAGTCGACTGGAAGAGGGAGGGTGAAAATTGTGGGAATCTGGTGAGTTATTGTTTATGATGGGCATTGGAAATAGCATTTAAAACGAGTGGGGGAGGATTTGCCGGAAGTTAACGCGGGAGACAGAATGGGAAGAGTCTGAGCCGTAAATAAAGCGGTAAAGTGGTGAAATATGATATGGCTAGGGAGTCGCTGCGGCAAAGAGGATGGACGGATGGATCGGCAAAGGGATATGGAGATAGAGGAGCGTGCGCTGTGCGGATGAAAGGGCACGTCATGTAGCATTTAGTCGGCCCACAAAATCTAAGGACCGTCATCTTCATTGGCCATCGTCATCGCATAGGGTACGCGGAACCAACGAGAGTGCGGAATATGGGATGACCACGACATTCTGTTGGCTATCGCATCCGTCATTACGTCATGGGAATATTGGTTTGGGGGATGAGAAATCTCAGATTTCATGTGGAGACGAAATAATTACACTTTTACGGAGTGCGGGTACGGATGGCTACTAAAAGCCAAGTTGTGTTTGAGGCTTTTTCTACGCACAGAAATCGCCTCTCGGCGAGAGGCTTTACTTATTTCGGGAACGCGTGCACTCTTTATAACTGTCGAGAAAGTATCTCGGTGATATCTCATATCAGGTGCTTTTCCTGGCCCTCGTAGGCAATTTCTGAATCAATTGTGTCATCGCATCCCACCGACCGAAAGCTTAGCAGTACTACTGACAAACTTTCAGTCAGTGGTAGTACCTGGGGTGGCTCGCAATGGGCATGTGATTGACATCCAAGACCCAAAACGATTTGCACTCTTTGAGATTGGCCGAGTAAACCCTCTCAGCAGCCAGAGGGTCCGGTAGTATTTCCGTTTTTTGAAAACAGTCGCCGGTGAAATTTCATCAGTGACCAATTTTTAAAAAAATGCCCCAAATCGTGGCGATTTGGGATTTTATGAACGGCCGATTCCAAAACTTCCGTTCACGACGGTACCTAGTAAAACAACATGAGTTGGGTAATTGATAGTTTTGGAGTCAACTGGATTATCTCTCACGCGTAAAAGGTTCATTTCTTACACGCAGATTTGTTGCACTCAAACCCTTTCTTAACCTTTACCACCCCTGCCGCAAGTACCGCAATGCCGATTTGAGTTCTAACAGCACCTGTTCTTCTTCTAAATCGGAATCATCGCGCTCGTCAAGTTCATCTTCATCAGGAACTACTTCTTTCACCAACAGTTCCTATAATTCACGAGAGTCGCCGCGCAATTTTTGTGCCACGGCATTGTTATTCAGCCAAACACTGAGGGGTCAGCCAACGCGAGTGGCGCAGAACCGTCATTGTTTCCCGCTGCGAAGCGCAATCGTGGCCTCGAATCTTTGTGGAACAAGCGGGGAAGGAAGAAGAAGAGAGACTCCAGAGAGAGGAGCTTCTTGCATTCAGCTTGTAGAATAGAAACCCAGTTCTCAGCAACCTCCATCATTTCCCGCTCACGACCTCTGAGAGGTCTGTGCGGGAAATGATGGAGTTTTGTAGCACTGGGCTTATATTCTGCTGTCTCTTGAGGGGAGCGAGGAAGAAGGCGGTTATAGTAAGCGGACGCGGCAGGATGTTAGCAATAATAACTACAGCATTTCTTGAATATTCTCGGGCGCATGACAGACGCACAGAAATTTGAGCAGTTTAGATTGTCTCGGTCTACCCTCACAGAATTTACTGTTTCAATTAAATCTCAATTTCTCACTCCCGAGCAGTAATCCAACAATCGCAGCCCTGACCACGAGTCACTTCGTCCTCGTTCTCTACAATATTATAGTTTCTGACCTCGGTCGTGACTACCTGGAAACTCTACCAGCTTACTTCTCGCCGTCGGTCACTCGACTTGAGAGATTTATGTGTCGTACAAGATGCGCCTCTGTGACTGCTACACACCCAAGAGGCCCACTTCCTCTCCATGTCGACGCGGAAGCATGGTATGGCATTGCCCAGAAGTTTTTTAACTTGGCTCAGCACAACGTGGGACGTGACATGCACAGTGTTCTGTAATTCCAACCTGAACGCCAGACAAAGAGCGGGGGGAGGCAAGCCAAAGGATAATCCCATAATCTCTCTCTCTCAGAAGCGCACACCAACGCCCAGAGAGCTAAGGTCTTTTCTTCCAACTCCAAATGCCTGGTGATTTTGGCAGGAGTGGAAGTATCATTGAACTTTCGCTACTGACCAATCAGTGATGGAAGAGTGACTCTCCAGGATAGAAAACCCAATAGCAAATATATTCAACGGGATCTGGTTATCATAGGTCTGTGTGAGAATCTTTTGGGTCCATTGTAAGTAAGACTTGCGGGGAACCCAAATTTGACTGCCTATACGTGTACACATAACACGCGTTGGAATGTTTTGGGCCCAGTGTAAGTAAGACTTGCGTGGGGGGGTGCTCAAATTTGACTGCCATTGCGATAGAGCCAGAACAGCAGCCGTTTCAGGTGAAGGCGCAACCTGTCCCGAGCTCGCACTTTGCTTTTTATGGGCGACGTAGGCATTTTTTATTGATGGTATGACTACTCGATTGCGCAACAAGCCATCCCATCTCGGGGAGGAGGCGCAGCGCTATTACAACACAAATGGCAGTCACTACGCACTTCGAAATATTCTTGCGGTTGATGGCACAGGCAAAAACATTTTTGCTCTTTTCGGACATCCGGCTGGGGATGTGGATCAAGACGTTTTTAATTTGAGTGGCTTGGCCCGTGGAATGAAAGGCGAGGAAATGTTTCCGGACTGTTGCTGGGATCCAGGATTTATTATTTTCAGTGACTCAGGTTTCACTTTGCGAAAATGGCTCATGGATTCATTCAAGAAGGCTTACTAGGACGGAATAACTGCGGATTTGCGCAAACGTAGGCGAGCATTGAATCTACGGCTTTCTCAATACTACTTTAGCAGCGAAAAATCTTCCGGTAGGCTCAAATGTAGGTGTCAAATTCCCTTTGATTTGCCGTACGGACCAGAGCGCAGGACAACAATTGTAGAGTGCTGTGCTTTCATTCACAACTGGCTCAATGATCGCCGGGAAGATGATGTAAATGACGATGTTTGTAAAAGCTTGAAGAAGCTGGAGAGCTGCAGAACTGGGAAGATACTGTAGAGTACATAGTAATAGGCGGGACGGCTGGCCCTGCATGCATTCTATCCGGCCTATGGCGAGGGATAGACAGGTCTATTTCCTGCATTGCATACAATAAATGTAATGTTGAGTGCATGTATTTGCTTTTGCCCCAATATATGTTTTCTAACTTGAGGAAAGCTTTACAAAGTGATGGATCGTATTGCACAAAGACAAGTACTGGCGTTCAAGACTCAACGCTTTCAAAGAACGTGCTTCATGTTTTACAAATTATCTCAATTATCATCATCAGACTCCAAAAGTTCTATAGCCTTAAAAATAAGCTTCTCTACCTTCTCAATGCGGTCTTTGAAAGCTAATAAATGCGGGCCTGCCGAAGCTAGGGCGACACGAGTCAAAGCCTTCCATGAAGTGGGTTTCTTTTTGGGTACTTGATCTTCTTGCATGGCCAAAACCATTTGTTCCATCTTGAGAATACATGCATCGTTTCTGTTCCACTTATTTCCTGCTTAAACTTGTCAGCCTTAGCTGCTATGTGCAGCTCTACATGAGCACATCGACTGCCTGCCTGACAATAAATACCCAAATTCAGTCATTTTCATACGCACGTCTTTCGTCTTTTCCTTATCAACGACTTATCTCGCACTTGAAGGAGTTTCAAAGGTCCTCCTCATGGTTAACTGCTGCATACTAGCCTTTTCTGTGGCGCTACTTGGATTTGGCTTCGTTGCGATCTTGAGAATATTTGACTCCTGAAAACTCTGCGCCGAAGACTCTCCGGGATTTGCGGGCTGAACTTCCAGCGCAGAACATTCAAGGTTGAGGTTCAATTCCTGAACGTGTCGGACGCGTTTTCACTTTTCGCTGAGGTGCAGAGTAAATACCGCCATCGTCTACAAAAATATTTCGCTTCCTAGCTAGAGGTAGTATCATCGCCGTCGAGGGAAATTACAGAACGCGTCTCCTTGTCCTCAGGGCTGAGCACTTCGCCATCGTCATCACAGTTTTCTGTGTCGTTTTCATGAAATTCGACAGTTCCCATGAGTCCCCTCCTTCAGTAGGACGGAGAATGTCAAGACTGTTCCAAGTTTCGACGTATGCGTGGTGTTCTTCATTTAGGTGCTGGCATGTTATGGACAGAATCCGGCTCGGGAAATCTCTCGACCTATTAAGCCCCAGATACAGACCCCTCAAGTGCAACATCAGCTATCCCTCTGGGACGCTCAGAGGACGTCGTAAAGAAAGGGGTGGTCTCACAAAATTCTATCGAAACTGCATAACCCAACTGGTATTAACTCTCTCCGAAGGCCCTCGTCTTAACGTAACGAGCCTTACCTCACTTCAATTTCTTTGTGCGTTCCTGTTCTTCTGTCCTACTATACTCTCGTATCGTTGCGAGCATCTTCTCGGTAGACTTTTCTTCACACTGGAGAGCTCGAGGAATGCAGCTGAAACTTACTCAGAGCTCGCTCCGGATTTATAAACAGCTTGATTAGCCTCTCCCCACATATTTCGAGCAGCATAAATGCGTTCACGCATTATGTTCAACCTCGACTCTCAGACGATGTGGACTGAAACCCGAATAAGATGCGACGGAACTTGTCGTGTGTATCGTCGTCGGGCGCGTACTATACGACCAATTGAGCAAGTTTTTTTGCTGCCCTAAACTTTTCAACCTTTTTCCCGACCCCTGCCATGACTATGAGACGGATATTGGAGTCCTTAACTGCCGCTGGACGGTGTTAAATTAGTAGTGAAAGTTGGATTGACTGAAAAGGCGGAAAGTTGCGGCCTTTCCCAGTTTGAGGTGCGGGCTCGAAATGGGGGGATGACGCATATATCGCAACACCTTGTCGGCTAGGTGTGACGGTCGACTCATTCCGTCTCGGAGGCCGACGTCGTCGGATAGATAAATGAATGGGACGTCGTCGGATGATTGAAGCCTCGACAGAAGAGCGACAGGTAGGGTTTCTGGCCTTACGAATGGAGGGCCGGGCATATTTTCTGCTGGAAAACTGAAACTAGAAGCACCCCTGGCGTTGCCAATGAACGTCAAGCCGCGCTTGCTGAGGTTTTTCCGGGGGATGGGTCGTCCTCGGAGGCCATAAATTTGCAGTCGGGGCGGCTTGCTCGCGAAGTGGGATACGAGCGATGATACCATCACGCTTCGAAGTTAGAAGGGTGCGATATTTGGAGGTGTGAGGAGAAGCGGATGAAAGGAGACCGGACGAGCAAACCGCCGGTCCTGACGTCTGGACCATGGCGATTAAAACCGTACTAGCAGTACGGGAGAAAGATTTTGGAAATGGGCATGTGATTAGGCATTGAGCAGGTGAAGGCAGCACTATAATAGCGCAGTTGTCTTAAGAAGAGGCGCGGCTGGGACGCCACGGAATGGTTTATGCAAAATGGCGGTCTCGAACTGCTAAGATCTGAGTACAAAAGTTAGGATTAAAACATCCGAATCCTGGTGGATTAAACGTATCGCCGTGAACAGAAATTTTCGAATCGGCCGTTTCATGAAATCCCCGACTTTAGGCATTTTCTAAAAAATGGTCCCTGGTGAAATTTCATCCGCGTCCGTTTTAAAAAGCGGAAATATTACCGGACCCTCAGGGGAACACTTGCGACTGCTGCGAGGCCCTTCTGCTTCGCGTTCGGTGTGCTCTATGTACGCGGGAAAGAAGGTCGCCCGGGTTCTGAGGGCCATCCAGGTCAACCTTTTTAGGTAGTTTCTTGTCTAATTCGTGAAAGTTGCGTGTGTCAGGGTGTATCTGGGCTCTACTCGGTGAAAAACATCGGGGAAACAGCGTTTGTCGGCGAAGCTGTGGACATAAAATTATCTCGGGTGCGATTGAACGCCTCCTGCTCGGCCTTTGTCTGATGCATCTCTTTCGTTGCCTTTCCAACGTCGTGAGTACCGTCCAACGCTTTTGTGGCTTGTTTTTGGAACTCCTACAGAGCGCGTCTGCAAGTCTGAAGCGTTCAGTCTGATTCGTGATTATCACGAGCTGATAGTACCTGTACGTTGTTGTTTTCATGTTGCTCAACTTCTTTTCATTCCTCCCCAAACAGCCAGACTTTCTCTAACTGCATCACCGTCTTGCATGACTCTTTTAATATCGCTTTTCTGAGCAGCAGTTGTCGGAAAACCGACTTTTGCACTTTTGTTTAACTGCAGCCTGGAAGTTTTCCCCCGTGAAAACATTTCCCCTACACTACCCAGCGCAACCCAATAACTCCACCGTATCAGTCTTATCTGCTATGCCCTCCTCCGTTATCTCCGCTTCCGAATTGTTAGCTGTAAATTGAAGCGCTTCGATTCTCTTTTCTTTTTTTTTACGACGTACCTTACTTCCTTTCCCACATCGCTATCGTTATCATTCTCATTATTTTCATCATCTTCCCCGTCTTAGCCTTAATCACGCAAGCTCTCATGTATTTCTTCACGCTGCCATCCGCCCAGGTCTCTGGGCCAAAAAAAGTCGCCTTTGTTAACCGGGAGAGGCCGTAAGCTAAAATTAAGTGACTCCGGTGGCTCGATCTTGCGAACAGCGCAAAAAGTAACAAGTTGGTTTTAGGCAACAAATTCGGAGACATCGCGAGTACCGCATTATTCTCCACTTTCCCGACTCTCCGCCTTCGCATTAGTAAAAGAAACATATTCGCTAAGAATGGCGTCGAAAAGATCAGGCCCATGAACGAAATCAGGTAAACCCGAAAGAAGGTGCCGATGGAAAGCTTCACGACTTTTGGCGCCCCTGATGCATTTCAGAACCTTCCCAATAGTTCCCTTGTATATTTTCATGCCCGGAGTATCGGAAACACATCCAGGAACTCCCTGGCAAACAAAACGTTTGTCGCTTACGACTTCTAACGTCAGATACGAGGTAAAAGTACTGGACTGCGAGGAAAATTACTGGTATTGGGTGGTCCAACTTGGGAAGGCAAGGTAAAGTCATGGTGGACCACGCTTGATTGTGGGACGGGGTGGGGTAGCTTTCGGCACTAGCCAGTCAGAGCTCGCGATTTGTTCGCGGGTGGCTGTAATCTTCATACAGCCCGGTTTCTTGAAGGTACAGGTTTCGAAGATGGTATGTCTCTGTTAGAATACGGTTGGACTCTGGGTGTCAGAAAGGTCTACGATTTGAACGATTTTAGCATATTATTCTTATTATTTTATACTTACCGGTTCGATACGTATCTCTATAGACTGGAGTCAACGGATCACAAAGCGCGGGTATCAGAAAGCTACCTTCCAGTACATTAATATTGCACTGTACGATATACAATGTAATATTATTATAGTGAAAGGAAGCTTTCCGATTCCTGATTCCGCAGCTGCGCATAACAATATTATGTATAATATTATTATAAAAATGTGGCGGGTCCAAATAGAACTACCCATTTTGTTGATAATCAACATCGATAATAATTTAGTTAGACAGTTGAGGCTACGGCCTAGCGATTCTAGTCAGTTGGCTGTACGTAAGTGTAACTGGCTTCCATATCAGGCCTGGTTTAATCTGCTGCTGTGGACGCGTGACTTCAAATAGCACTAAGTGTTGCATCATGCAAGTTGATCTTGCAAGCTGCGCTCACTTAATGGATCGAGATATGAAGGGTCACTACTGGTGACACTATATCGGGCGATCCAGATACGTCGGCGAGCGTAGAGGGCATTAAATTCCCGGTGGGTGTGGGGATCCAACGTTTAAGGAGATCCATCTGGTGGGTTCTCTTACATGTGTGGCGTCCCGACGGGCGTAAAGTTTTGACGTGCATGGTTCTCCGGCCGGAGAGGTGCTCAGACCGCCCGACCGCTCGTAATAAAAGCGCCGCACTTGTCACACCCGCCACGATCATCGTGTCTACCACGCCCGACACGCCCGAATTGTCCGTCAAGATGTGTCGGAGTGGCAATTGAGGCTCTTCTATAAGCGCGGCGGGAAATGTTTTGCACTCCAGTGCATCGGTGCATCGGGCTCGCTGACGCAGTGAGCGCGGGTGGACGGAGTGGACAACTTCGCGTGCGTAGTCGTGGATTTGGCTGGCACCGCCGCGGGTGTGGCTGGCACCGCCGCGGGCATGGTCGTAATCTCCGCGGGCGTCTATGGCATCGCCGCGGACGTGGCTGGAATCCTTGCGGGCGTGGCGCTCCGACCGCCCGTCATCGAAGCGCCATACCTGCCACTTCATCTACGTTCGTCCCGCCTGCCACGCTCGAAACGCCCGATGCACCCGTCAGTGCGTGGAGGCGTGAAAATTGTGGCACTCTGATGAGCGCGGCGGGCGTTTCCCTGCACTTCAATGGGTCGGCTCGCTGACGCAATGAGCGCGGGTGGACGGATGGAAGACGTGGTCATATTTACACGCCCGTGGTAACGAAAGCCACGCCCTCGGCGCCACCGGCGAAGCTGCCCACGTCCTCCACCCCTTCCACCCACGCTCAGCTAGTGGCTGCCGTACTAAGATAGGTAGTAGCCACGAGCGTGGTTGTGGTCGACGCGGGCGCGGCTGGTGTCGCCGCGGGAGTGGGGGCATCGCCGAAAGCGCCGCTTTGCCACGGCGTGACGGGCGTCGCTGCGGGTGTGGTGGACGTCACCGCGAGCGTGAAGGGCGTCTCCGGGGGCGTGGCGGGTGTCGCCGCGGGCGTATAGGTGTTTCCGGTGGCGTTGCATGTGTCACCGCGGCCGTGGCGAGTGTTTCAGCGTGGGGAGGGTGTACTTTTTCAAAAAAAGTTAAAACTCTTTCAGATTTTGCGGGCCTTTTCGGATCCGAACACTAGTGTTTTGTGGGTCTCCATTCATTGTGTCAGACACCAGTCTTGTTTAAGGCCTCCATCTGCGCTGGCAAGATGACATCTAGAAGCTGCCCTAGAAGCTACAGTACTAGCTTGTTTTAAGGCCTCTATCTGTGCTGGCAGAAAGACATCTAGGAAATGTCCTAGAAGCTACTAGCTTCTAGGACATGTTCTAGATGTCATCGTGCCAGCACGGATGGAGACCTTAAACAAGACCGGCTTAGTAAGCCATCATACTAAAAGAAGAACCAGACGCAATACAGACAAAGTGACGCACAACCTGTTTTAGCAGTAGGACATGGTCGAAAAGCTGCTGAATAGAGCTTTCGATTGCTGTTGGTTGTATAGCTCTGTAATTTACAAAAATCGTGCGAAATTGTAACTAAGAAGAACTACATGCAATTACGAGCAATACTTTTAAGAAAATTACTTGTACAGTATGTAATACAAATTGTATTTAAAATACAAGACTTAGTCTTGTATTTTTCTTAAAAGTATTACGCGTAATTGCATGTAGTTTGCAAATTAATATGAGAAGTGACCAAATATTCTACAGCAGCAGAATCTCCTCAACCAGGCAGCTGAAGTGCATGCCGATCTCTGATCAGGAAGGGAGCAGAGCTAGCTGGGGCCTTCTATAACTTTCTAACACAACTGTAAAATAGTAACAGATAAGTAGCAGCAGTTCCACGCAGCAGCGGCGCGACAACACCCCCCGTGTTT
>JAULCF010970115.1:0-17133 GCA_032361265.1 Devaleraea mollis
CTTTGCCGATGTGAGGGATTACGTGCGGAGGGAGAGGGATTTGGGCGCGGGTGGAAGTGAGCGTGGGTTTGTGCGTGAGCGTGGGCGTGGGTGTGGGCGTGGGCGCGGGCTTGGGCATGGGCGTAGGCGATGTCGTGGGTGAAGGTGTGGGTGTGGGTTTGCGTGTGGGTGTGGGTTTGAGTGCAGGTGTGCAGGCTTGAGGGACGTTAGGGGAGGACGGCGGGAATTGTACTGGATTCGTAGATTGGAACAGCAACGATGGAAAGAGGGGCAACCGCAGAGAGATCACTATCGGAAACAGCCTCTTGCAGCTGATTGTAAAAGCTTTCTCTGTCCAATCAATACTTTACCGCGTGAGCGTTTGCTCTAAATGTAGTTTAATTGTATTTTGGTAACCCGCACTATTTGGCGGTAGAGACAGGTAGCCAAATAGGCAAGCATTTACTCGATGACGGTTGAACGCGAACGGCCGTCGGACGTGGCCGTCGGACGCGATCGTCGTTGGTTTTGTTTTTGTTCAACGGGTGGAGTGCACCACCTTTTCCAAAAACAAAAACAAAAAGTTTGTACTGTAAGGAAAAACAAGAACAAGGATTGGGTACACGTTGCACACGTTTTTGTTTTTGTTTTTGTTTTCTTGCGCATGGGTGGAGATGCTCTGATTATCACCCGCCGAGTGCCTTCATCGACTCCGCGCAGTCTATCTCGAAGGGAATGGTAGCGCCTCTAATGCGCAGTGAATGTGCCTTTCCCTCAAACTGGTGGAGCTTGGCGGCCGCGAACTTCTTCAAGATCCAGCGACAGAATTAGATCTTCGAGATCTGCTTCCTCGTTGCCGGATCGTGGAAGAGAGGCTTCTGCGACATGTCGGTGCTCTTTTGGTCACCATTGCACAGGAAGAGGCGCTTGAGCGCGTTGGCGGGCCTGAGAAATTCGCTCGCCGGCCCTGGGGAGAGGAAGGACTCCTGCCGATATGTGGGGGCGGGGGGGGCGGCCTCGGCCGCATCGAGATCGTGGCCAACCGCAAACTGGGGCATGATATTGTCATTAGCCACAAGCCCCCAAAGATGTATCTAACCATGCGCGGTGGAGTCGGAATTCAGGGTTCCATCCCCGCGACGCCTCTTCTGGGGAGGATAGAAGATCGCCCAGGCGTTTTATTTCCGTCCATCAGGTGTTGGCGATCGCCCACACGACGACACCCAGGTCTCTGCCTTCCAGGTAACAATGTTCGCGCATGGCGAGCATGTGCTCTACCATAATTGGCGGGAGCGGCGGCTGAGGCTCAGACTAGAGCTTGGCCAGCGACTTGGTGAATTAGAGCATGCGCATGCTCGAGCGCCCCTTTGGGCCGCAGAGGCCGACCGTGCGTTGCAAAAACCAGCGCTCATAGTAGATCCGCGCGGTGGACACGCAACTAGAGGCGTAGTCAATAGTTTTGTGGCCTTTGTGGGTACCGGTAAACTTCTTCTTGCTCGAAAACCTCGGCGCTCGGGAGAAGTGCTGCTTGAACGCGATTAGCGCGAGGTACTTCTCCTGCAGATCTTCTGCGGAGGGATGCGGGTTCGTGGCGAACTTCTCCGGATCGATGCCAGTGTGTTAGCAGAACTCAACAAAGAAGCGCATGTGGATTCCATGCTTGGTTGTGGTGGAGAGCGCCGGCGCGTTGGCAATGAGCTCTTGCTGCTCATCCTCCAGCACGGCGCAGTAGGCTTGGCGTACATTCTCGGCGGCGAAGTCGCGTGTCCGCGAGCTCGACCCGCCAGGTGCGGAGAGATCTCCTTGAAGGCGGCCCATCTCGGCGCTACCGTCCGTCCAGATGCTGCGCCTGCACATCTTTACGAATCGTGGTGGGGGATGGCGGCTGTATGCTCTCTTGCTGCCACGCTCTGCCTTTAATGTGCAGCGCATGGATGCCTTATGTGGGGAGATGGCGAACTGGCCACAGAAGGCGCGCGGAGTGGAGAGACCTCTCTACTCTGCCTTGGGTCAGACCGTTTGATGGTTATTACCGCCTCCCGCGAAAGCCACTGTCGCGTATGGCGATTCGCTGTTGTCAGTGCTTGCACTTCGCGACACTGGCAGCGGAAAGTGACATACAGTGTCATCTCTGTGTGACATGCCCTAGATTTGAAAGTGGCGTCCACTTTGTGTGACAGGAGCTTTATGTCAGTGCTTACACTGCGCGACACTCTGTGAACGCGTGCGCTGTGCATCTATTTGTGCGCATCTTGAGCACTTGCTCGCGTGCGCGGCTGCTCTCACGCGTGCGCGCGTTGGGCGGTCGCCGTAGATGGAGTATTCTTGCCAGTATTAAAAAACACTTTTTTATTTACGCAAGCATGCGTGTTGCAGCTTTTAACTAGCGTGTGAGATTTTTCAGCTTGAGCAGCTTGCCCGCCGCGGTGGATGATTGCCTATTTCTGACGGTTCGGCGCCCCTTGCCCAGATTTTTGTTTTAGCTGGCGAGGTTGGAGCGCGTGCTCTTGTCGATCTCTTGCTCCGAGGCGCGACGCTCTGATTAGAGGCGCTCCTACTTCTCCTCGGCTTCTTAGGTGGCCTTTATCGTCTCTTCCACCTTCTAGTCCCCTTCTAGGTGTTGTATGGAGGCGAGCACTTGGATGGATCGAGCCATAAATCCCTCTCATACCGCACAGGGCTCGAGTAGGGTAGGCATGGGTACACCCTCTTTTAGGCATTCGCGGGAGACGCGTGCCATGTCATCTCGGGACATCCCGTCGAGCACGTGGTTTTCCTCACCCGCGATGTGGTCCACGAGCAGCGCCACGTTAAACTTGCGCTCGAATTCGCGGAGGTTTCGTATTCATAGGCTCACTATGATGTCGCCGACCGCTTTGCCCTCCTTTCTCATCAGACGCTTTCCTCTGGCGGTCGCCCTTTTCCACTTGAGCAGGAATTTGACGGAGTTGCGGAGCGCGTCGCCTTCTGAAATGAACTGGAAGATGTATCCTTGCAAGACACAGAAGAGCTAAACCGTTTTGAACGATAAGGCTGCCGATTCGCCGTTGTAGGAAGCGCTGAGCGTGCGCAGCTCACCCTAGCAATGGCTTCGTACTTAACTAGCGTATCCAACCGCGGGGAGGCCTGAAGATTGCCTACAGTCGCCACATAGCGGTCTCCGACATTCTTGCAAATTTCTGAGGCTGGGAGGCTGTCCGACTATTCGCTAGACATGGTGATGGGCAGCTCGCCGTAGACGACGACGTCGAAGAGTTTAGGCACGATGACGAGCAACTCTTTTCCCGTCGACACTGCGACCTAGTCGTCTTGCACAAAGGCAAAGTTGAATGAACGGAGCTGGTAGGGGTTCTCGCCATACACCGCAGCTCGACTCTCCCGCCACCTTTAGATGGTCGCGAGCAGATAGGGGGGAAGAGACTTTCCGAGCGCTGACAAATCGTAGTAGAAGCGCGCCTGCAAGATCAGGATGGCGGTGCCGCTGAGCCTGGTGCCGATCTCTAACGATGGCACCGAGCCCATTAACATCTGTTTTTCGAAGTGGAAGCGACCAAGCCACAGAATTTGCTGCATCCAGTGATCGCTGAGCGCGTTGAGATTTGCCCTGAAACAATTACCTAGAACACGGCACGAAAGAGGCACCTAGAATCGTGATACTTCTAGAGGCTTGGAATAGATGCCGACCAGCGCGCCAATTTGTTGCGGGTTGCCCCACACCTGCACAAAATCTGGTCCAAAGCGGCAGTTCGAGTTTCGGGGCACTAAGAATGCGACGAGCGCCGAGGCGGCCTTTATGTCTCTCGGGTGGTCGTGGTCTCTTACTATGCGGAACTTTCCCATCCCAGGCTTGGTTACACACGAGATGGGCGAGATGTGGGCGGACCAGTAGTGAGGTCGCTCGCTGCCCTTTGAGATCTAACCACGCCCGACCTTGTCGCTCATGATGATGTCCAGCGGTGCAAAGTGCTCGGTGGCGCCCTTGTGGTTCGGGATCATCGACACTACTGGCGGCTTGCCTTACGTGTCGAGGTCCGAGCCGACGGATAGTAGTTTCGGCAGCGCGGATGAGCATGTTCTCCGGTTGCGAGTTAATAAATGTGGCCATGACGTACCTGTTGAATCTGTTGAATCCAAAGGCCTCCGACGGGAGGATAGCGCTACCCAGGGCGATGATCGCCCAGTTTGTGGCCATCTTGACGACAAACCTAATGCAATACTCTCGCGCATATCGGGTGTGTAGCCATGCATTGAGAGCCTAAAATCCCTGGGGAGGGTGCCACGCTCGAGGCGTAGGCGGTGCGTTGTTCCGTGGCCAATGGCCTGCGCCTCTAACAGTCGGCGTCTCGCCTGTATGCTTTCATCCAGGCGAGGAATTGCTGCCGAGCGTCTGGATGGAGAACCTCCAGGTAGATAATTAGACTGATAAGGCGGTAGATCGCCCAGTAGGGATGCTTCGACAGCTTGAGAAGCCTCGGCTCCGACTGTGGTTGCTTGATCAAAAGAAGCAGTGGCGCCTTCAAAAAAGCGTCCACATCGGGAGTGTTATTCACATAGAAAGCGCCCTTCGCCCTATCCTCGCGGTAGGGGAACCATCTCCTGAGAAGCGTAGCAGCCCGTGGCCGCCAACTATGGCGGCCTTGCTGAGTCCCGCTCGTAGGCGAATTGATTCTTGGGCTCTGTCTACCCCTGCGAGTGCGCTCGGACGCGCTAGGATGCGCTTACGGTTGGGTGGGAACCCGTCGTTGTGCTACTATTCTTAGGAGCCGAAGGAGGCTGACACGTAGGGCTTAACGCCGTCCTTCACTTCGTAGAAGCTTCTGTATGCCGCCTCGGTTGGAGGCTGGAATGGTATGGTCCCACCGAGCGGCCCACTGGAGACGGAGGCTAGCATTCGTGTTATGTCCGGCGCAACCTCGTCGTAGATTACGACTGTCCAGCGCCTCGTGAAAAAAAGTGCACTCGCGCTTGATGTGCCGCCCTCCAACGCCGCGAACGTGTTCTCCACGGTGTTGAAGAGCTCGGCGAGAGTCTTGGCAGTGTATTCCTTCCCCTGTCCACGAATGCTACGCTAATTCTGTTTCTGGACTGCCTCTGGGCAGTTTGCTTGAGATTTCCGGTAGCAGGCGCTCACTGAGGGCGAGCAAAATGTCTTCGACCTCCGATCTTTGCGCCTTTGGCAATAGGAAACGCATTATGTCCACATCCTCCGCGGCGCTGCGTCTCTGTACAGAGATTGCGCGCGCCTCCCGTGCTGCGAGCAGCAACAAAAACTGTGCGTCAGACGGCTTGACCAGCGGAAGCATACGCCGCTTTGGCATTGTTTCTGCGTTCTATATTGGCCGCAGAACTTAGCGTATGCCCGTGCTTTTCGCGTCTGAAATGACGAGGCCAGTGGATGTGAAGCGGGCTCGATATTTTATACTGGCGCCACGTTCTACACGTTGCTTGTGGCGGGGGATGTCTCCTTTTCCCGCGCGTGCCCGCTTTTGACGCGGTGGGTATAGAAAGAATATTCCGCAAAGGGCTTTAATTTCTAATTGGTTCTAGCGTTTGATGCGCGGGGCCCGCCTTGCTTTACAAGTGTGGCGGAGCTTCTCTGCGAGCTGAAAATGTTCGACTGCTGCCGCCCTGGCCGTGGCGAAAACCAGATCCGCGTAGTCCAGAGGTTCTGCAGCCTCTGCGGCCGCCGCCGTCTCCGTGATTGGCCCTCTGGACGCCGCGTTGGAGGGATGGGAGATTCTTCCCCCCTCCGGGATATTGGCGCGCTGGGCGTGAATGGCGTCGCAATCCTCACGCGAGAGGTCGAGATTGCCATCCATCACTGCCCAGGTATTTGAGTCGGCGTGCATGGTGCCTTTGGAGAAATCAGGCGAGTTGGCGTAAAGAGAATTGTGCGCCTCTCGCAAGCAATTGGCGCAGCGTGCGTCGTACTTGCAGACGAGGCGGGCAAGGGCCGCATCTTCTTCCTCGCGAATGCGGCCGCGATCGACGTCCGCGTCAGAGTTTGACGTTCCATCTCTCTTGCGCTTGCGCGAGACATAGTCCATCGCCCCTTGGGAGATACCCGCTTTCTTGAGTAAAAGGCGGAAGAAGAAATTGGCCACCGCCCGCTGGGCGTACGTCATGCCACTGTAGGCGCATGCGCGTTGGCTCAGCCCTTGATTCATATCGCCGACGATGTGCTGTAGATCTTCGATGGATTCATAGTCGCTGGAGATCTCCAATATGGAGTAAAGGGGCTCCAAACCGACGCCCAAGGGCGCGCGTCCTGTTGCGCGGCCGAGGTGCATATTACGTGGCAGTGCCAAGTGAACGTGAACTCCACCGCGCGGATTAGTCGTAGGCCTTCAGAATGAGGTCCATGACCTTGTTGCGCCAGTAATAAACCTCCTCTACGGTGAGGAAGACGGTGGGCATTAAAGGCAAGAGGGTGCGAAGAGTGTGAAAGAACCAGACGAACGCGATTAAATCCACTTCCTTACACGTGCGGTACTTCACCGTGCGCTCCTCCTCAAGTTCGGCCACAGGGCGAGTTCCTGTCGTTCCCGCCTGAGACGGCGGCGCCCGTGGTAGCAGATATTGACATGGCGTTGACTTAGATTCCCCGCGATCCGCGTTGGGTGGCGCTCGTCGGCGTGACCTGGGAGTTTTCCAGCTCGATCTCTGCCAGCGCCTGAGTTTTGAGCTCGGAGATGGTGGTCATGGTGTCCGCTCAGGACATCTGGCGCGCGCAGGTGGTGACACATGCGACCATTTCGTTCACCGCCGCGAACGAAGCTTCTGGCCACCCCGGCTTCGCTGCATCCGCTTTGTCAAGGATGCGATTGGCCGAGAGCATGTTGAAGCCGCGCCATATATGAGCAACCGTGTTGATCTTGGCTCTCTCTGAATCTCACGAGGTGATTCCTGGGATATCTTCGACCATCTTGCCGTATAATTCAACATTAGCGACCATGGTGCGGAACAACGGGGCAATCATTCGACCGCCGAATCTTGCGCGAAGCCCAAGGCGTAATTTAAGTAGCGGGCAATCGTTTCAAAGAAGCTTTGCTCCGTGATTGTGACTTTCTCAAGGCCGCCTGAAAGCGCGTGCGGTCGAGCTGAGCTTTCGCCGCCTCATCCCTCACGAGGTTGGGTATTCTTAGAAGGAGCATGTCCTGCGCGGACGCGTTGAAGAGGCGTAGCGCGGGATCTACGTCGCCGACCGCGGCCTTGAGAGCTTTGGCTACGGCGCTTAGTTCACCGTTTATCTAAATGCCGCTTTCCTTCACTGCCAGTGTGTCTTCTTTGAGACTGTTAGCGTTTCAGAAGTCTTTGAGATCGTCCACGGCTGGCCCAAAACGCTATGGGGGCGTTTTTCAAACGAACGTTCTTCTTGGCGAAGAATGCCCTCATACGGGTGAAGAGCGATTCGCCCAGCCCAGACACTCACGGCTGCCCGCGGAGAGTCCTCACAGAGATTTCGGCGTATATCTTACCCTGGCGGGCCTTTTAAACTTTCAAAAGCGCATTCCCTTCCCGGAGCCGTCGCCGGGATGGTCACCGTCTCCCTGTCCTACCGAATCCAAAGGTAGGCGGCCATCACCCCGGCATCCTACGGTACCAGGTGTCGGCACTGGAGCTATGCACGTGTAGTTACGTCCACCCGCTTTGCGGGCTCCGGCGCTGGCGCTGGGCGCGTTGGCTTCGAACTGTTAGCTGAGGACGTTGTCGGTGTTTCTGGCCATGTTTGCATGGCGGAGGCGGATGAGGTGTGAAAAAACATGCCGCGCCCGAAGCTGTTCTCTGTTCGGCAAAGTCTGTGGGATTCGGGGAGATCTTGGGTGACAGTAGCTAAACTTATCTTGTATCAGAGGCGTGGCGACGAGATGGAACAGTCAACTGTTGGGCCTGGTCGCGCGTCTCTTTTATAGGTCGCGCAGCTTGAGCGGCCGCCGCTCGTCGCCGCCCACTCAACGGTCGCCTCCCATTTTTGGGCTGGCGAATCGCTCTCATACCTTACCGGCCAGCCACTAGCATTGCAGCATTTTGGCAGACACCTATACCGGCATACCCCTTTCATACCACGACGGGGAATATAGATCACCTCCTTGGGAGATTACGCCTCCTTAGATGTCGCTTTAATATCAAAGTTGTCAAAGCGCTCAAACCTCTGTGCGGGCTTCTTCTTGGTCCCAAAACATGCCCGAAGCGTCGTGCCAGCCATGCCAAACCATCCTCATTTCAGCCTGCCCAACATAGCAAATGCTAAGTTAGCGCTAAGAAATTTCTGTGCTCGTGAAAGCATGGAATTGCTGAGCATTTGCTATGCTTGCGAAAGCTATCGTTCTCAAAAGCAAAGCAAACTAGTTGCTTTCTATGCAGATCATATCGCTAAGCGATTGTATTAATTGTGATAACGATCGTTTTCAAAAGCACAGCAAGTGACTTTCTTTCTATACGGATCATTTACGAGTGATAAACTAAATGTTTTGCTTGTGAGAACCATTGTTTTCAATAAAATAGCACACAAGTTGCCTGCTATACAAATCTTATACAGAGATGAACATTTAATTTCAATGCAGTTAGATTGTAAATCTTTTTGCTCAAGCAAGTTGATTGCTAACTATGGTTTCAAAACAATAGTTATCACAAGCGGCAAAGCAAGCTAGTTTCTTGCTAAGAAAATGGTTTTAAAAAGAATAGAAAACAAGTGGCTTGCTATGCAGATCATATATATATCTTAAACTAAAAGTTTTTTGCTATAGTAACATATATATATACTATAGTATATTGAGCTGATGTTAAAATCAGCAGTGCTACTTTGAAGTAAAAGTTGTTATTGCTATATATTATATAGAATTAAAATCTTTTAGTGGTTCAAAGTAGCAGTGCTGATTCTAAAATCAGCTCAAGATCAGCTAAAAGATCGATTATAACACGTCTAAGTCGAAAAACACTCCCCCAAATGAAACCTTTCCTCCGATTCATCTCTCCAAAAAGTTCTAGCAGCCTCAGCCTCACAAGCCCTCACCTTCGACTCAAAAATTTCGGCGACAAACTGCGTAGTGTACCACGTCAAATTAAGCCCACCCAAGTCCCTAAGTAGCACATACTCGGAAACGTCTCCGTCAACACCAGACTGCGCACAAAGCCGCTGCATATCTCAGGCGATTCGCCATGCCTAAAACATTAGACTTTTGGGCCGCGCGTCATCAAAGCCGATGGTCGTGCGCCTTCCTTCCGCTATCAGGGCAGCCTTTTCCTTCTCTCGCTCCTCACTATCTCAACGCACGCCTCCATTTCTCTCCGAGATTCACACGCACCTCCCTATCATTTCTCATCATTCCGCCAGTACTCCCCCGATTTCCTCTCCTTCTATGCCTCCTCAGGCTCTAGATCATACATCGACTCCGTCTTCACAAAAGAAAAATCCATCGCTTTTAGCTCGTCTCTCCCCTTACCCCGAGATTTCTTCAGGAAGCCGCGCGATGATGCACCGACCGCTAGAGCTCGCGAGCGCGCGCTGATGCTGACGCCGACGTCTCCCATGCGCGCCGCGCTTATGAGGGATAACGGCTCTCTTCGTAACACCGGCGCGCTAGCGCCGCCGGCCGATGCCGAGTTTCGGGCGAGCGATGCCGTAAAAATAAATGAAGGCGCCTTTAATGAGAATGAGGCTGAGGGGAGTTCGGAGGTTGAAGTGGAGAAGAAGATTGAGGACGAGTAGAACGTTGAGGGCGAGTAGAAATTTGAGGGAGAGGAGAACATATAGTGAACGGAGAGGCTTGAGGGCGAGGAGAGGGTTGAGGGCGACGAGCAGGTTGAGGGCGACGAGCAGGTTGAGGGCGACGAGAAGGTTGAGGGCGATCGCCCTCAAACTTCTCGTATCCCTCAATCTGCTCGGAATTCTTACAGCCTTCTCGTAGACTAGAAAGCTGTAAGAATTCCGCCCTCGACGGAGCGAAGAACAGAAACACTGAGCATAAACATAAACCTGCAATATTACAGTCATAGGCGCCTTGTCATCTTCGCTTAGGACTTCGGCCTCCCAAACTAGGGGACTTCTTCCAAGGATTATTTTGCTCTCTTTTTGACTATACTCCATCAGCAGCATCCATTCCTTTACCAGTGCCCTCCTCATCTCAATCTCTCCCCCGGGATGTTACTGCGCTGTTTCCCAGGGACTTAGTGTCCACGCACTCTGGAAATGTTTCGATTCCAGTTAGTGGAAGCACATGTTGCTCTTCTGTGCCAATCACTTTTTGATCAAACATTAAAAGCATGAAAACCTTTTTTTCTTACACGGCCCCCACTTATAAGGGGACTACCATTTTTGACGTCGTTTTACTAGTACTCACTTGATACCCCGCCCCCTATTTCTCGACAAGAGTTCTTCAGCTCTTTCTCTCCACCGATACAACGCGAGCAGTGATGATCGGTGAGCATGCCTGGAACCTCGTCGCAGCGAAAGGCAAGGCCTTGCCAAAGAGCCGCGGCGGTTTCGACAACTCCTCTGAGAACGCCCGAAATGGCGCCACGAAATTCCCCGGCTTCCTCAGACGGGGGCGGAGAAACCGCTTCTCCCAGCGCCCTAGCTCCCCCAGCCTTCCCTCCGACGGCTCTGGCTACCCCACGAGCCGCGAGCCCGCCGACGCAGCGCGAGACGGCCCCGACGTCGACGGACCTGGCGCTAACGCTGCCCTACATTTTGGTGGTGGAAGCGCCGACCCCCCTAACTCCGGCGCAGGATGTGATATCGCTCGCAATGGCGGCGAGTGGAGCGGGGGAGGCCGTACTTCCGGAGACCCTGGTGCTGGAGGCGGTCGCAATTGGGACAATGATGCCGGACCGCGTGGCGGTCGTAGTGCAGGAGGAGTAAATGCCGCTGGACGCGTTGATGGTGCTGTTTGAAGCGGCGGACTCGCCGACGGCGGTGGAAGCCTAGGCCGCGCAATCGGATCCCGCCTCGGAAGTGGACGCAAAGGTGGCGGCCGTGCCGGTGTCGGTAACTCATGGAGCGGTGGCGGACGCGCCAACGCCGCCAAGAAATAATACATAGAGCGGCGCCAGGTCGACCAGGCCCAGCGCGCCGAGTGCAAGCGCCTTGCTGAAGTCTCCGCGCAGTCCAAACGCGACGAGAAGGTCCACAAACTTGCTGCTGCCAGCAAAGCGCGTGCGCAAAAACCCGCCATCTACACATCCCGCGAGCGCATCGTCTTCCTCGACGATGAATTTCGGGCGTCGTTCCGCTTCCACGCCGATGAAAAAGACCCCGCCCTCGTGCTTCTGAAGCTACAAGCAAGTAATTCGGAGACTCCCTGCGAGTGCTCTACGCCGCGTCGGTCACCCCGTCTACATAATAAAATGTTTTCGGCGCCGTCGTGCCACAGTGCTGTCCCTGGTCGGCCTTTTTTGTCGGCCACAAGGACGCCAACAGCCACAAGGACGCCAACGGCGACTTTGAGGCATTCGGCTACAAGGCAAGCCTTCACGCCTTCCTCGCCAGCGCCGCGAGAACCGCAGGTGTCGTGTACGACGATATAACCAAACTCATGCTCACCCCGTAAGCCTTCCCTGGCGACTACAGCTTTTTATTATTCGACACAGCCATCGAAGCCGACCTCCGCGCTATCATCAGTGAGATTTTCCGCAGCCAGGAAAACTTCCTCTTCTCCGCCAACATCCCCGAAATTCTCCCTGCCGCGGATATTTCCCTCCTCGTTTGGCGATGCAAGAGTTTCGCGGATGACCTCGTCGGAATCGCTGACTCTACCGCTACGGCGAGCCTTCGTGAGACTCGCCGTACACGCGCAGTCGCGCTTCGCGCATGTGGCGCCAAACTCCGACTTCTGCAGGGCATTCCCGAGGCTGCAGTTGAAAGCGATAGCGCAAGAGCTCGCGCCGACTTTTCTGCCGAGCTCTCTGAAGCAGAGTACGACGCAGTCGAAGCAGAGAAAGCTGAAGTTTTGCCAGCGGATTCTGCACCATCCTCCGCTTCTGACGCCACAGAACCCACCACCGTCGATCAGTCTAATAAAGTCACCGGCGCCAGCCAGCCTGAAGTTGGCGACGCTCCAATCGTCATAGAAAATGCTGACAGTAACACAGATGCCGCCCATATGCCCGAACAAACACCGGCCGAAGCCCTCGCCCTCTCTGCCGTGGATAAGACCCAGGCCGACGACCTCGAAGCCCTCCGCGCTACATTCCAACACAATCGCGCCTGTAAAACCGACTGCGCCGAATCCACGGCGCCGACAGTCATCTCCTCCACCGAAGCCTCACTCCTCGCATTCGGCCAGGCCGCCCCGCCCACCCCAAGCGGCGCACCACATTGCTTCCTCTTCTGCAGCGACAAAGACAGCCTCCATGCCGCAGAACCTGCAGTCGCTGACCAAGCGACCGATTTTTTCCTCTCCACAGCCGACGGCCTGGGCTGTATTGATTCCCCCGCACCCCGCGCGGACCACCAGTCCTCTCAATGGCTCCTCGCGGGAACGCAGGGCCACCGATGGCTCACTTTCGCATAAGGAATTTCCTGGTCAACCCAGTCACCGGCAGAAGCCTGTTAACGCGCCGCCGTCACTTCGAACGCCGCCTAGAGCGCCGTAACCACCGCAGGCCCCAGTTACGCTCCTTCTCCAAATCTAAAGGCGGACCCGCGGATGCTGGAAAACGCCCCTTCCTCATCCTAGATATGTCGACTCTCTCTCACAGCGGCTTCATTTCTCCGTCCTGAGCCCTGTGTCTTCCGATCCTACCTCCCTATTTCTCTGTTCTTCTACTCGAGCTCTGTTTACGTCTAGACTCCTCTCTGATATCGTTAAGTTTCACACCTCCGACCTAGGATATCCGGCTAGGGAAAATACCTCCGCGGACCATGTGGGGCTGCCGGCTTTCTTCCATGCCGATTGTAAGTGGACTCCCGGGTCAGAGGCAGATCCTTGGGGCCCTTCATCCTTTTTGTACATCTGTTACTATCTCTAACGCGTTCTATCACTGCGCATCGGAAAAATTCGGCGCACGGGACGCATGAGTTGACCCGGGGATGATAATTTGGAGCGCCGACTCCCAACGCGGCGGAGGCGCTCCCTCTTAGAGAAGTAGTCCAGTTTGACAAGCATAACAAGCAGAAAAAGACGCAGAAAGAAAATTCTGCTGCCCCAATCTACCCCTGCGCCTCCGCCGCCGTTCAAATTCCCGTTCTCATTGCGCCCTCAAATGCGGCCAACACCCTGTCACCGCCTCAACCGCCTCTGAAAGGACAAGCAGGCCGCCCGCCATTTCTAACTTCAGCTTACACCTTCCAACTCTGCCCTTGGAAACACTGTGACGTGCCATATTCCGCAGCCTCTGCCACCATCCGCCAGTCTCTCGACGTGAAGACCTGGAGAGTCCACGTCACGTACCACAGTGAATTCGTGCATATCCCCACAACCGATGCCTCTCCATTCTCACGGCCTCCACTTGGCAGCCTTGTCGCGGACATCAGCCGTCTGGAGCGCATTGAGGCAATCGATTTCTGGAGGAACTCGTACGCTTGCATCTCTTGCGCAATCCTGCTCCCGTCGGACAGCTGAAGGAACCATCAGAACGCGAGTGGCACCGTGACTGCGAACCTGGATCCCCCTGCCGAGCTGGTGAGTCCCCTCTCACTATAATTTCGATTCGCGATGCCACAATATACCGTACGGAAAGAAGTTAGCCACACACCCACGCCACGCCAACCCACCGTCGCCTTCTGCCGCGCCCACCACCGCACCTCGACCTCGACCTCGCCCGATCATCGAGCATATGGGAAAGTCAGGACTCTCTCGAGCGCGCGTCTTTACACGCAAACTGAGACAAATCCTTGCGGCATACCTTCGCCTGCTCATCTCCGTCCTCCGAAGATACACAGGCCTGGCCCGCGCCCGTGGAGCCACCGCCCCTGACACGAATGACACCATGCAATACGGGAGGTCCTGACTCTCGCGGTTTCCCGCCGACTGTACCGGGGTGAAGAGGGCCGGGTAAAAGATGCCCTAGAAATTGATGTCCTCCTTCTTGCATCACTCGCGTTCAATCAGGCAGCGATGCAATCTTCCAGCTCTAGCACGAGGCTGTTGACGCAGCGAAGGAAGAGAAATAATGGATCTAGAGACACCAGGCCGCCCTACCGAAACAGCTCCAGGTCCAATATGTGGCCGAGAAACGTATCGAGCGCGCGAGATATCTCGCCCAGATTGCCAAATATCGCCGCTCGCCCCGCGTGCTCATGCATTGCATACCGGCTGATCTCGACGACGATGGTGTCATCGCCGCCCTCCGTAAAATAAACCCGACGATAATTCCTGTCCAGATCCTGTCCCCCTCATCTCTCTCCACGTCCACCACGCCCTCGCGGAAGCTTTTAAAGCGCGTCCTTCGCAGGATGAAAGACCGTTACGCGGCTGAGTATGATGGGAAGCCTGTGCCACATCTCAATATTCTGACCCCTGCACGCACTGGCGAGACACCCAAAACTCGGGGCTAGCCGTTTGCCTCATGTTTAAAGGATGCGTGAGTGAATTTGCAGCTAACTTCCACGCGTGGGCGACCCTTCTTGCCTTCTCAAAGTCCAATGGGAAATGCAGACACATAGCTATCGGTACTATCTCGCCGTCTAGTATCATGTTGCTTACTTAAATTAACTCTGCCTGGAACACGCAACTACTTTGAACCCAACCAGATCGCCAAAGGCGTTCCTGATGGTACCGAAATCGCTATCCACGCCTTTTGCGAGTCGGAAACAACGAACGGCCGGGATCCCGACCATACTGCTCTCTTTATCGATACTCGCAACGCCTTCAATGAGGTTTATCGGCAGAAGACCTTGATCGCCGTCATCATCCACGCCCCAGTCTCTCTCGATACGTACACATGGTATACAGCTGCGGCTCCTGGTTTGTCTCCGGGAGACACCCCCCCCGATCGCTGCAGGAGACGCAGCATGTCGATCCTCTCGGCATGTTACTCTTCTGCCTCGTCATCCAGTCGTTGATTGATGGGCTTCAGGAGAAATGCGTCGTTCTCGACATCAACATCTGGTGCACTGACGACGGAACTCTGATCGGTTCAGTCAAGTAGATCGTCTAAGCCACATCCACGCTCAAGGACATGGGCATCACCAACGGATATCACCTAGAGGTAGGCAAGTCCAGGCTGTGGTGTCCTGCAGTGGACGCAGCGAAGCTCTGGAGGTCACGTGAGACGCCAGCCGACGACCGTATCCTCATTTAGCCGCTTCCCTTCCTTTTCCTCGCGGAGGAAGCTGCGCCGGACTCTTATCACCCCATGTCTAGCGTAAATCTCCTCGGTGCGCCGATCGGAAGCCACAGATCCGTTTCGCTTACTCCGCGAGATAATTAAGCTCGCCGACAGCCTCCGCTCTACCGTCGCCGAGATGTATTACCCGCACATCTCGACCGAGATGCATCTAATGTGCGCGTTGGTATTCCAGGTCGTGCACGTCTTCCTTGTGACCCCACCTGATCAGACGATGCCACCACTCCAAGAGTTCTACAACAGCCAGCTCAGATGGACTAACCATCTCCTCCTCTTTATCCACGACCTCTCCGCGTCTGCCCTCGAGCAGGCCCCCCTGGATCGGGAAGATGGTGTAATTGGACTCCTCCCGGCGCGTTTTGAATCCATTCAAGCATACGTCGGGTCAAAAGTTGACACTGCGAATGCTGTGGCGTTGCTCCCCGGCCAGCCTTCGGTCTCGAAAATGACTATTTCCCTCCCGTGGGTGCTCAAATATATCTACATAGAGCACGAAGTGGTCCCCTCAGACGATCTTCTCGTCCCCTCCCTCCTGCAAAACCCTGATCGTAATCAAAACATCATCTCGAGGGTGCTGTAGAAGCGGAGGGAAACTAAGTTCTGGCCCTCAGAGGAGGTTGCTGTTGGTAGCCAGAGTGATTGGCACCAATCGAAGAATCGCAAGTGCTGTATAATGGATAGAAGCATCGGAAACTCGTGTTTCACAAATGACCGGCGAAGATGCTGGTGTCGAAGGAAATCCTGACGAAACAGAATTACTTGCATGTGATAGTGGCTCGAGAAAGTGATCGAGCGCTCGGAAGGCACGAAAAATGAGTACCTGATGGAAACAGATGATCAAGCGAGCATCCTTGGCTACGGAAATACTGAAAATGAGGACTTCGCTTCTTGGCTCGTGATCTGCAGCAAGAAGAAAAGGAGAGTTGCTGATCTCAGGTCTGTGCCTGGGATTATCTTGAGTCTGAAAGAAACTGCCGCACACGATTGGGGTACTGGAAAACAGGGTTCGAAGCTCTTAGCAAAGCGGAGTCAGAGATCGTTGCGCAAGCGCACAGCGGTCGCTCAGTTGTGCACGATCAAAACATCCTGGGATTAATCGGCTATGCACAGAAATCAGCGTCTACTATTTACCAGGACAACACCGGTGCAATTGTCTGGAGTGAGGAAGGAGACTTTTCCGGAAAAGCGAAGCACATTAACGTGAAACGTCACTTTTTAGCCCAGCAGATTCGGACCGGAAATGTCACTTTGGAGTATGTGTCGACTAAGGACATGATTGCTGACATGATGACTACGATTTTGCCGGGCCCAAAGTTGAAGCGCCTTAAGGAGCTAGTTGGCTTGATGCTTCTTAAAGATGTGAAGAGGAAGTCCGGGACAACGAAGGAGTGTTAGAATTATCCCTTTGCCATAGCAGATGGGCTCTCGTATGTCCCAGGTTCCTTATTAGGAGACGCAGCATGAGAAGCTGACAACAAGGAAAATAATTCATTTTCAATTGCCCAGCGCGAACAGTATTGTTGGCTAAATGACTATAGGAGGTTTTTCCACCTTAGAGGGTAGTTTGCAACCTTCGGGTACTTCTGTTATGTGCGTTGGGTATATGCTAGGACAAGAAGGCTGTCTGTGGTCGACAAGCAGAAGGATAAGCCTCAAAAACTATAGGAAGTATTGAGATCATGCGCCGCTGTATTAATTTAAATAGTGCTTTAGGGTGTAGATCGCAGCACTACTTAACTCACCATGACCCAAGTGCGGCAGAATAATCTCAGTACAGTAATTTGAAAGTAAATTACTGTACTGTCCAAATATCGTATTAAAATCATACCGACACTTTTGGCGCCAACAAATATCCTGAAAAACGGT
>JAULCF010971226.1:0-17117 GCA_032361265.1 Devaleraea mollis
TCTAAGGATTTAGAGACGTACATGATGTACGTCTCTAAATCCTTAGACGTTACAACGTCACCTTCAGAAAGACCCAACCGCCTCCTTCTTTTCTGCTTTTCGTGTAGCGGCTCATCTACTCCTCCTTTCTTTCCCAAATGCTCTTTTTATATATTTATAGCTTGTTCCTTCATTTCCGTTGATACAAGTGCGGAATTCTCCGGAGTATCACTAGCCGAACTTATTGTGAAACGGTTTGACCCGAGACTTCCGAAGGAGCTGTGCGATGAAAAAGTAGAGAGGCCATCGTCATCAAACTCCGGAGAACCAAATGCGTGGTCATGAAGATCGTCGATGTCCAAAATTCGCAAGGGATTCCTGTCAGCATAACCTGTCAAAGTTCCAGTCCCATTTTCAACCGCATCTTCAACATAATGAGCCCCAACAGTCGAATCGGAATGAGGTTGAGCTGTGACAACCGTAGGCTTAGGATTAGGAGAATCTTCGAAACCAATGAGCGGCACACCCCAACCGGTAAGGACTTGTTCATGCGGCATAGCTCGCAAGAGCCCAAGAGGACCGTCCCCAGCGTACTTCTTATCGTGAAACAGGCACTTCCCCAATACTCTTCTTTTAATAGAAGGATCGCTCCACCGCTCGATAAAACCATTTTAGGCGAGGGAGAGGGATTCCATGGCGAACTCGTACACTGAAGCGTATCTGAAGAGGAGTGACGCTAAATGCGTGTTAAAACCCATGTGGAATGAAATATATTAGTACATTAGACGACTACGGAATCCTAGCACAACTGAATTTGCCGAGTGTGCTAACAGCACTGCTTCCAGCACAGTGTAGTGGAAACACGGTTGTAGAAATTGTTCGTAAATACCCGAGTTTAAGTTGATAGCGAACTCAACACACCGCAGAGGACAGCTTCCATTTTTTGAACATACCATAGCAAGTAGACCGCCGTAGGCTTCGGTCTGTTCTAATACCTGAAGTTCTTTCCATGTTTCGTCACGCAAACTCAACTTTGACCGCGACTTATGTTTGTTCGTATCCCCACAGGCGACCACCGAAGTACCACCGGTAAAGGACTCTGGGCCCCTCTTCCTACGCGTGATGTCAGCTGTATCCAGGGCGGCCTTTGAGATCTGTAACTTCAAGGTTTTTACTTCTCCGTGAGCCGCATGTAATTTCGTTTCACATAAACGCAACTCGATTTCTTACTCTCGGCATGCTTCCTCAATCCGAGAGTTCAATGTCGCGTAATTCTTTTCGTTCCTCTCATCCCTTCTAGACCTATCCTCCAAAATATCGATTGTTCGCTTCAAATCTCCCTTCATACTTACACATTCAGCCGCCATACAACGATCCACGCGACGACACTTAGGATTACCTTCGTTATCTAGAGGGCAGTCACTCGCACCATCTCCCCGATACGCGGAAAGTTCCGGTTCGACATTCGGATCTGCTTCTAATAACTCCCGCGAAACAACGTGAGCCCTGGAAGTACCTGCTACCCGATTAATAGTAGGTGCGCCTGGACCAGAACCGAACCTGTGAAGTCTCGAACTGGCGGAAGATAAATATTATGCTACTAGCAAGTTGTACTTCAGGCGTAAATGGTTACCCGTCTGAAATACGAACCCTTCCGTCCGCCGAGGAAGGCGACGTATCTCCTCCTGACTTCCGACTTTTTCTGCAATCCTTGCCGAACCTTGAGCATGGCGACCTTTAACCTTGATAGAAGTAGGTGGTTTTCGATTCTTACCTTGTCGTGAATTCCTACCAATCCCCTACGGTAACCTCTTCGACAACTATGGATCTAAAGGCTTGTGCTAAGTCGATACGGCCGATTGCTTGTCAGGACCACCAACTCCCAGTTCCAGTGGAAGTGACGCACCATCAGAGTACCCCGGAGAGGTCATACGACGGGCAACAGAGGCATTTAACCGACCAGATTCCGATCCATCGTCTTTAACAGACGGATTTAAAGCAGGACTCCTACTCGGAGTGTCAGGATCCACTCCGACCGAACGATGAGGAGGCTAATCCGGACACTCATCAACGTTTTCTCCAGCATTACCGCACTCTTCGACGGGTCCTTCCATGTGCACGCCATCTGATCTCCCAAGAACGATCTGCTTGTACCAGAAACCGGCGAAGCCATCTTTTAAATCCTGTACTCCCCGCAACTACCAACCTGTGTAGGATCACCCCCACTGCCCCCAGCTTCAAGACAGTCAGCCTCTACTAATCCACTTATCGGATAGGGATGAGCCATAGACCCGACTCCATTGAATGACCCACTTTTGACCCCAAGATCCTTCTCTGGCCTACTTTCAAGTTTAGTTTCAATGACAGAACGTTCGGGTAAAATATCATTAGTAGAACCCGGGTTGCTATTGAGTGCACTACCACTGCCAGAACCTGTGAATTTTACGTCCCCATTGCGCTCGTCAGGCAAATTTCCAAATACACGCATAGGCGCTGGCGATTCAGACTGCAATTTTGACATTTATGACGCGTCTTCCCCACAGAACAGCCTCGTAATTCGTTTCCTCGGCCGTAAAGACCGTCGAGGCTTAATATCACCAATACTCCCGGGGTTTGAATTTTGGTTGCTTGTATATAAGGCGGCGCTATCTCGGACCATATGAATTTCAACCTCATTGGCACGTAAAATTGACGAAGCTCGGCCGGGAATGAAGACGTCGCTAACTGTTTCGCTGCTCTCCGTAACAAGAGGCCGAAGTTAAACGGGAGGTGTCTTTGCATATTTCTGGACCGCATGCATTTCCTGCGGTCTACCCCTCCACCATCGGCAGAGGAGACCCTTCCCGTACCACACCGGAATTTTCCTCGCCTCTTCATGAAGACCGACGGAAATTTATTGATTAATTGAGAGCGCGTAACGAAAAA
Organism: Devaleraea mollis; assembly: GCA_032361265.1. Lineage (NCBI taxonomy): Eukaryota > Rhodophyta > Florideophyceae > Palmariales > Palmariaceae > Devaleraea > Devaleraea mollis. Next base: position 2,905 of record JAULCF010971226.1, read on the forward strand.
CAGTACATTTTGAAGGACAGTAGTTTTGCAGCTAAAAAAATCATGGTAGCTCCGTATAGAGTTGTAATTGTTACTTCAAGGCATGCAGCGCCTAAAACAATGCCAGTGGCCATGGAGCCTGACAAAATGCAAGTGGACGCGATAAATTAAGGGTAGCATAAGTTGAAAAGAAGAAATTAGACGACGATTGGATCTGGTCAGATATATGAAGTAGGCAGCAAAATATTGTGCTGCTAAAATTATTCTATGTGTCTACTCTAAGGTCATTTGATAATAGCTTCAAACTCTTCTAGCCTCAATAACTCCAAGAAGAAATAGTCACGAAGAAGGCACAGCAGCCAACATGATTAATAACTTCCTGGCGGACAGAGCAGGACTAAGACAGCAGAGGACTACAAAGGCGAGAGTAGAAATAAAGCAAGAACTGCTAGGACTCTCGCAAAAAATACATTTATGCCGCACCAAGACATGCAGAATTCGGCCACCAAGCTAAAGGTCACCGTTGGAGAGTGGGAGAGCCAACGAAGAAACGAGAAGCAATATTTTAAGAAAACGAGAAGCAGAGCGGGAGAATCATTTAATTGTTTGGGCCTAAGACGGAGATACATTTTTCCGGCAAGCAGGTCACTAGACGCATGTGGGCACCGGAGGTGGGGGTTTATGATCACACGATATTAGTCTTAGTAACAAAATATACCGCGTGTGTCCCTGTGTCCCAGAAAGAAAGTGAGGAGAGAGATACAGCTGCGCAATCTTATCAAGAGGCGGAGGGGATCATCTAACAATCATAGCAGAAAAAAGCCGAGGCCCAAATATAACATCAAAATTGACGCTAGCAGTATACGCACTGTACGCCCCTGAAAAGGTCGCCAAAATGAGGTGGAATTGAGACTAATGGCAGATTCCGCACGGCGTAGTTTTACTCAGTCTGAGGAACGTTACACAACCGAAAGAGTCCCCCCCTACATGTTCAGGGATCTCAAATCTGGAGATTAGACTAGATGCTGAATTGAGAAAGAACTTTGAGAGAGCGGAAGAATATAGCCAAGCAGTATGAGGAGAAGCTAAACTGTGCGACGACCATAACGCGGCAGATATTTTGAGTGCAAATATGTAGTTGCGTACAGTCAGGTCTTTGAGAACAGTTAAGCCTGGGAGTACAGTTAAGTCTTTGAGTACAGTTGGAGTATCAGTGCTATGCGCTCATTACAGTGCATACCGACCCAGCAGAACCAAACCATGAGCTAATGCTTCATTTCAAACCTTCGGCTCTAAGAGCATAGACGAAGCCGACGTCATGCTTCTAGCCCGAGGTTATATGAGTCATGAGGATGATAAGGCTGGAAACGAGCTGTCAGCTCCATAAACTGGAGTAAATTGCGCCACAGCTAGGGCGTAATTTCCTTTCAGTATGCGGCTACAAAATCCCATAAGGTTAGAAAATTTAGCCTAGTGGGGCGCAGGGTATTGGCAGAAGGACATTCGGGACGTTCTCAGAGAATATAGATAGAGCCATAAATGGGTGAAACATCATAACAGGATATACTTGGAACCGCCTTCAGCCAGACAAATATGGCAGTGGATTTTCAACACTCTCTCAAGAAAATCATATCGTGGATTCGTTTTATGTCAGACGAGGAAGATCTTCCTACCGATCTTCGCCTAAGATTCGGATCTACCAAGTTTATTCTATCCCGAGACATACTTAAAATACAGCAGTTCCGAAGTATGGTAAGCCGAGGAGGTCGCAGATACAAGAACTATCCTATAGGATAATTCTAATAACAAACAAGAAGGTCACTTTAAGCAACACACCTACCCTGCTCTTAGCTATGAACCAACTCATGGCCGAGTCAAAAACTAGGCGAAAAGTTCAGCCGGCCTAAAAGACCTCTAAAAGGCCATGAGATGTATTCGAACCTTGGTTCTCTTTAAAATAAAATCGACGGGTTGCGGTAGTCCTCGATCCACGACTATCTCGAGGGCGATAAAAACTTCAGAGAGCGATAGAGGAGAGAAAACTCTCACTCGCCTCCAGTGATCATTCAGGCAACTCTAGAGGGCATTTCCAGGATCTCCAAGCCTTGTACTCAACCCAAAGAGTCTCTATGAGCAGAAAAGGGTCCATCAGCCCAATTTACTCTCAGAAAGCAAAGTATACGAGGCATTTATAGCCTCAGAGAGTTGATTCGGAGCCAAATCAACTCTCTGGGAAAGGAGAACGAGGAGCCGGAAGAATCCTACTTAAGCCCATCGAGAACCGACCATACAACTCTCACAAACTTTTACTCTGCCTTCAAGCTACAACACGCACAACAAGCACAACAAAAGTTTTTTTCACTTTTCAAAATTCGCCCCTACAATGGTTTCTACCAGGCTTACATCCACCCGCAACAACCTGAGGATCGCCGAAGCCGCCTCCAGTGCCGATTTCGACGCTGCCGACGCCAACGGCGCCTCAACCGAAGCAGCCACTGAGGCTACCCAGGAGGCATCAGATGCCTCCCTTGCGTCGTCGACCAGAACCCGACCATGACAGACCCCAGGACGCAGACGGAGGCAGTGAGCGACAATACTCCGCCACTAGAAGCATCAGACGACGGGGCTATCGACGTCGATGACGACTATGAAAAAGACTTCAACGCCGCCCACGACGTGCTCGGCGCGATGGCGATCGCCGTGTAAATCGCCTCTACCTCTCCGGGACGTCATCCAAGCCCCAACAACAGCGCCGACGACTTCGAAGACGCCCTCGACGTCGTTGGGCCGTGCTCTCCCTTGCCGGCCGCCGACAACACTCCCACTGATTGGGCAGACGATCCGCCCCTGTCAGTCGGAGCTACCGTCCTGACTGGCGATAGCAACGCCAGGACGGGCCGCGAAGCTGAAAAGCAGCCCCGAGAGCCGCCATCCGTCAAGCATTACGACATTCTAGCCACATATGAGGCCTCGAGCAGTAGCAAGGTCGTCAGGAATGCCTCTGTCAAGATAGAAGATCTTGTACAGTACGAAGGAGGAGCCCAGGACGGACCAGCACCACGATCCGCTACCAAAAGACCACCAGGGACCCAACCATGAGGGGCACTCTTTTTCACCTACCGATCCTCATACTATACCGCCGGTACGCCCTATCCCAGATGCAGCCCGCCAGTCTCGTGGCCAGCTGAGCCAGTTACAGAAGATGCTAAAGCGAACCAGATTTAAATACACCATGGAAAGAACGTCTGGGAATTATTTCCGGGTAACCGATACTATGATCGGCGTTGGTTTTAGATCCCAGCTCCCCTTATCGGCGAGCGTCCCCTCCAGTATGTGAGCGATCACAAGGACCACTAGAATATATTCACCTTTAAGGACAATCCGATACGAAGCCTGAGCGGACGCGCGCAATTCTACATTCAGCAGCAGGCTACCAGTTATAATTACATCGACCTTGCCCAAGAAAACGAGGACAAAGCTATGCGCTAGGCCTACCAATCCCGATCCCAGCTGATCTCCGAGCGCCAGAATTATCTACAGAAGGCGGGAAAAATGGAAGAACTGACCAAGGCCGGTACTACCGGTTATTAGCACCAGGTACCAGGACTGAGGCGTTCAGTCGAGGCCCAGAAGGCCGTGATAAATGAACTCAATGCCAGCAGGACGGCCTCAAGGAAGGCGTACTAGATCTCCGAGGCCAAAAGCAATCGCCTTGACCGTATTGGTATTGACTATGAGTATCGCCTACAAGACCATCGGCCCGATATGTAGCCCAGGGCTAAGAAGTCGGACTGATCTCGAGTCACCAAGGAATTCTAGAATATTTAAGTAAAACCAAAAATGAGGCATTAGATGCTCGATAGCAGGTGGCTCTCGCCGAAGCAGAGTTACGTTGGGCCAACGAACGGCTCTCGAGAGCCCATCACCGTGCGGATAGCAAGAATATACCAAGCGTGCGAGATCTGGCCGAATTTCCGCCTTTGCCCTAACTCTCGGAGGCCAATAAAACATTCCACGTGATGGATGAGCAGCTCACACGTCTCGAGGACTACAACCAAGTGTTACAGACCCGGATCAACGAGGACGCAGATCTCAGGACCGAGATAGTCGACTCGCTCACTAATCGTGGGGCATAACTCAGCTCAGAGAGAAAGAAGATGTCGAGAGAGTTATTGCCAAAATTCAAAGGCCACATCCTGCAAGCTCTAGACCAGGACTAACAGTCCAGCCCACCTCCTCCTGGCCACGGCCTAGTGAGCCTAACTGGATACAAGCACAGATCTTATCCAGTTTTCAGTCGCGCTGAACCTCCGCCTCAAAACGATTGGTCTGAGGTTCAGCGCGGCTCAAAAGGACAAGGATAATCAGCCGCCGACACGGCCAGGGGAAGCCCCTAGCAATTTCCTCCGGGATCCCTCTATGAAGTCTCGGCCGCGCGGCGGATTTTATGGAGCCCGAGGGAAACGGGCATCAGCAGTCCCCCAGAATCCAGGCCGCAGAGCTGACCTCGCCACAAGGCCATCAAACAACACATGGCAGGGTTCCCAGAGACTCCGTGGAGGAAGCTCAGGGACTCTCCTTGAAAATCCGAGTGTATCGCCAGCAGACATCGTCCCGCTCATGGCAAGCTGCTGGCGATGACATGAGATCCGACCCGTCCCAGCCTGGTCTCGACGTTCATGTCCAGCATGTTGCTTGCGTCTCTAGGACACCTCCACCCCAGCAGACGTCAGGTATTTTTCCAGTGCCCGGGGGAGCCGTGCCGAAGTGGTCGCAACACCCATCAGCACACGTCATGGCCTACGGCGGTCAAGACCCAGCCGCTTTTAGAACAGTGACGGCAGAAGACTGCGCGCCCCTGAACAGAGCAATTTACCAGCCAAGGTCGCCCGCTACTCCAGCCCCCGTTTTAGGGACGTGTCCTTTTAAATAGCCATTGCAGTCAAGTACCTGAAAATCTCTGGTCACGGCGATAAGAATTTCCATTCTTGTCGAGGTGCGTTTCATCGGGTGGCCGACCAGTGCGACGTGACTGGATCAGCGGAAGCTGTGCAGGCCGTACTGCATTACTAACGATGCTAGCAGTATCTACGATTAAATGGCGAATGCCTCCTCGAGAGCCTCTAGCAGCGACTGGTGGTCGAGAATGAACCAAAGAGTGGCGAACGAGGCGCAGGCCCAGTCAACTCATCAAGAATATCTGAACCTCACCAAGCGACCAGACGATTCGATGCGCAGCTACGCTGAAAGAGCTTGGCGCTTGGTGGTAAGCTTACCTGAGACTCTCAAAGAGCCTTAGGTTAAGCCACAGGTTATCAAGGGGCTTCCAGACAAGCTCCAGGCTGCTTTCGTGCTCGCACAGTCACAGTCCTACGATATGATGGTGTCCACCATCGAGCAATTCATCTTTGTATGTGCACAGGAGAGCAGCGGGGCTCACCGGGGGTCCAGAGGTCGCGAGTCTCTGCATATTATGGACGAGGACTCCGCCTAGGAGCTCTACGAGCTCCATGAACATCAAAGAAGGCAAGCGGAGAGCTCCAAGGATCTCAAGACCTGGAATCAGCAGGGAAAGGCACATTGTCGAGCCCGGTTGGCCCTCGCGACGACGTCCTGCCGTTCAGTTTCACGAAGGCGAAAACTTGTTTCAGGTGTCGTATGATATGGCACCTGGCCAGTTTCCGCGACGTCATCTGCGAACGTGACCGGCCAGGCCAGCCAGACCGCCCCGGTGGCCGCAGGACCCAGTCTTTCATCTGGTCCCCGAAAAACTGAGTGGGGCGGCCCTCCCCACCCAAACAGGGGCCAAACGTCCTAAGAATCCCCAAGTCGCATCCCGCCTCCTTCATGAGAACCCCAAGACCCACAGCCTTTCAGCTGGCCGTTGGGGGCGCGGTCGTCGGCAACGACATACCAAGCCGGCAGAAATCGCCCCGCGGAGCTCCCCAAAACGGAAGGCGCCGCACCCGAGCTCTGGCTTCCTACCTCATCAAGAAGAAGGTCAAGTTCGCTGTCAACGCAAGCCTCCACTCTGATGAGGTCGGCGCTCTTGACAAGCCGAAGCATAAAATTACCCCTAGGAACTTAGTTCAGTTTAAGTATAAGATTATGTCTAGCCCTAAACACACTTCTTCCTATACTGATGAGTCATTTCTATACATATATGATCACCACTGTGATGTATGTTGCAACGAAGGCAGTATTATAGCACCGGAGCTACCTTTATGGTGCGAGCATCTATCACAAGAGGAAAGAGGATATACCCACGAAGTGTACGGCGACTTTGAGGAGGACGCCGATTTCGCGGCGCCACGGGAGCATTTTAGATATGCTTGTGAGCTTTACTTCGGAAACTACAACAGCTAGCTATAATTGATTCAGGGACATGGTCACCATGGATTTCGAATGAAATGTACAAAAATACGGCAATGGCCCCCTGCAGAGGTGTGCAGGTGCCAATGGAGCCGATGGCAAGTCACTAGACGTCTTAGGCGAAGGCCGCACTCGCTTCACTCTGTGGGGCCGATCATTTCTCACCAGATTGAAGGTAATGCGTCATTACCATCAGGAGTAATCCTGGGGAGTAAGTTCCTCGTCGCGGTTAGACTGAACCTAGATCCCTCAACGGGCCTGGGCAGTTTCAGGAGGCGCATAGACGGACGGACAAATAATTTCTCAGGGCGTATCTTGACACCTGCCGAAAATGTTCTGCAGATAGCCGATAATGCAGACCCGTACACCCCCCTGTACACCATATATGGACCCTGTTGTAACCCAAATCAAGGCAATGCAGTTTCCAGGAATCCAGACCGCAGATGTGCGATCAGATCTCAGAGCCCTCTTTCTTGAATATAGAGGGCTTTTTTGAGGCGTGGGTCTGATCTCAGATGAGGAGTTTAGAATCAACCTCAAGACGGACACAGAAATCATGCGTCTTAGCCAGAAAAGAAGGAAAACATCGCCTAGAGAAGAAAATATTGAACAAGGGCAGTTTAAAAAACAACTAAAAGCAGGAATCGTAAAAGAAAGTGAGTCGCCGATAGGAGTGAAAAATGTTTTCGTCCCGAAAGAACACTAGACGCCCAAGGCCTTCCTGAGATACGCACAGGCAGCGATTTTCGACCCATCAACGCAGCAACAATCAGAGACTCGTATCCATTAGAGGGCATGAACAAGATCGCAGAGTGGCTCTCGAAGCTAAAAGTGTTCTCCTCTATGGATATGAGAGATGGCTACTGGGGCGTGTCCCTCAGACCGTCTGATAGATACATGACAGATGTCAAGACATCATGGGCCTTATGAAATTTACAAGAATGGTTATGGGTCTTAGAAACGCAGGGCCTTTCTACCAAAGAATTATAGAAAAGACCTTAGGAAAATATATGAGGCAGTCGAAAGTTGCGTATCAAGACGATGTGTCAGTAGCTACCAACGATGAAAGAGAACACGTCGAAGATTTAATAAAGGTGTTCAAGATTCTGTGGGAAGTGAATCTAAGAATAAAACTGAGCAAGTGCAATTTCGGAGTCTCCAAGATGGAGGGCCTAGGCTTCGATATAGGTTCTAACCATATACTCCCGAAAATTTCACACCGGATGGCGATGAATAATTACCAAGTTCCCACTAACGGCAGTAGTGAGATACTTTCGTTCTTGGGGGAAGTGAAAATTTTCTCCCGCCACATAGAATGCAGGGCATATCGAATGGACCCACTCTATGATATGCTAAAATGTACAGGCTGGAACATAAAAACATCTAGGTCCTAAAAGATGCACATCTTTTTCTGGTAAGAGAAATGGAGAGATGCACAAGCAGATGTCTTTACCGATCTTAGAGCAGAACTAGATAGCCCTACGCTACTAGTGGCTTGCGATAGAGGAAATCCCAAGAGACTCATCACAGACGCCTCGGGGGTAGGTTATGGAGCTTTGCTTTTACAAGAACAAGCCCCCGACGAGTTCAGCCCAGTGATGCTCCTCTCCCGCAAGCTCAAAGGACATGAAACTAGATACACCGCAACTAAAAACGAAGCCGGAGCTATCATTTTTGCGCTACGACAACTCAGGTCTTCCCTATACGGAGAACGTTTTGAGATCATAACCGATCACATGGCCTTGAAGTTTTTACTTGATATGCAGCATCCCAGTCCTCGCCTGGCCCGTTGGTTACTAGAATTGCAAGATTTCGATTTTACGGTGAACTATGCGTCTGAAGATAGCACGATGCTGACAGTCCCAGACGCTTTGAACCGCTACAGCTTCGAATTCAACACAGTTTTTTGCGCGAGATGTCTTGAAAAAGTTAGAGAAATCTCAGAAAACAGTTGGGGTGTTAGCAGCCCAAATAGCAGAATGGGGAGATTTAGATGAAAAAACAGCTAGGGAAAATAATTGGCTCGTCAATGAAGAGGGCATTTTAGTGACGGTCACTAAAACTGGCCCCAGAGTGATCATTCCTAAGCCTTTGAGACCCGAAGCACTAAAAAGGGTACATGGAGACGCCGATGCAGGACACTTCGGGATAACAAGGTCCACAGTAAGTGTAATAGCTAAGTTCTACTGGCCGGGTTGGAGAGGAAATCTAAAGGAGCACGTTAGAAATGCCTAAGATGCGAAATGATGAGGCTAGGAAGAGCCAAGCCCCCATCCCAAGCTCTCATGAAAGTATGCCAAGTAACTCGCCGTTTCGAAATGATCGCTATGGATATCATGGAGCTCAGCCCCAGCTCTAATGGTTAGAAGAAGTTACTAGTGATCGGCGATTGTTTTACGAGGTTCATGGTCAGCGCCCCAATCAAGAACGAAGAGGCTAAACAGTGGCCTGATCTTTATTCGAAAATGGATCTCGATATTTGGGCTACCTGAAAAGTTACTAGGCGATCGAGGTACTCAGATGGTAGGAGATGTCATAGACAATTTATGCAAGCTAATAGGCACAAAGAAGGTTACGACCACAGCCCATCACCCTCAAACCGATGGCCAGGTAGAGATATACAACAAGACACTAGTGTATATGCTGCAAAAGGGACTCGTAGATAAGGAGCAATAGAAAGATCTTGGACCTTTCGTAACTTTACAGTACAATAGCTCCCAGCACGGTTCAACCCATGGGTTCTGCAGAAGTCACTGTACGATCGTACGGTAGCCTCGAGGCTATGTTTGGAGCGCAGCCCTTTGAGATCTACCATGGCATGGACCTCCAGTACCGGATAGATGAAATAGCGGACTTGGTACCATTAGCTCTGAGGTTACGAAGAATGCACAAGGAGCTATTTGACATGAGCAAAAACCAAAGCCGCTAAGGACTACGACAAAGCAGCAAGGCAGAAGAGTTACGAGGTGGGAGAAGAAGTATATGTATTTAATATTTTAAGTCTTACTTGCACTGAGATAAAAATACGGCCGCCATGGTTCGGGCCATACAAGATCATTGATAAGTTGTCTAATTTTGGTTAAATGATCTAGAGGGTTGTGAACGGAGCAATAGCAAGGACATACGTCAACCGCTTGCGAAGAGCTCGCAGCATGCAAGCCGAAAGTGGAGATCCTATTGAGGGCACGTTCCCAGACTCATCTAGAATTTTAAGAAATTTATTAGACTCACGGGCGAGCGGTAAAGAACGCGAAATCAAGTTACGATCGGTCTGCCGGAACGGATTTGTGTAGATCAAGGAGTCCGAGGAGCTCGAGGTCGTGGTAGTCGCTTATGACTTGAAAATATCGGACCGGCAGGTCCGAAAATAAGCCCTATGTGGGGCCACTTGTCTCAGATCTAGATCTAAAGTGTACTCGGCTTTCTGTCTGCATTATCGCAACAAATATCACTTGTGAAGACTTACTTTTACAGCTTCTCCTTGATTTGTTTCACCCTAGGTTCATACCATCTTCTTCCTAAGTCATCTTTACTTGACATTCCGTCAAGTGATCTTGACTATAGGGCTGCCAAAAGGCTTTGAGTGATGGTGGCCTACTCTAAATAATGGGATACTTCATCTCATCTTAGGTTCTGCCAGAGATATCCCGATAGCTTAGTATATTAAAAAAGTTGTATCTTCCTTTTTTAGTTTCTCCGTACGCTTCATTTCTCTAGATACCCGAACTTTAGGCGCCCGACTTCTGACCATCGAGGCCTAAGCATCGATCCGACATGTCTGCGATGCTTAGCTGCTCCGGAAGACTCCTTAGCTTTATCCTCGCCTTTGTTTTGTAGAGAGTTAGGCGTCAGTTCTTACTATATTTTTTGACACTGCAGGCTCTCCAACTTCTTACTTCCTTGTACGTGCCTGCCAGGCAAACAGTGTTTGCTTGAAATTTTTAAACATTTCACTTACTCACAGTCTTGGTTGGTAGTCTCAACCTCCCATCTTTTTCTCTTGGTTTCTTGTATCTACCTTCTTAGTCTAGTTTTCTGTACTGATATTTTTTGCTCTTTTTCTTTATATCTTGCTCTAGTTTCTCTAACTACGCTAGGATACTATCCAACCTAACGTATCTACCTGACGCTCTGCTTCCTTACTGGGTCATGCCTCTTCCTTTTTTCTTGAGCTTGATCGTATCTGCAACTTTTACACCTCTCCTGTGTACTATTAATATTATGTCCGAGATATATCTATAGGCCTACGATAAAGCCCGCCGTGCCTATCGCACCCAGTGGTAGCGCTCCTGCTAAGATAGGCAAGTGAATCATATCTTAGCTCGTCGACTGCTTTTGGCGAAGCAATCCTAAACTAGTAGCTGGTTTAACTTCCATCGCGAAGAATTTAAAACTTAAAGCTAACAAAATGAACGAAAGCTCTTTTGTCGCTGCCTCACTCGGCCAGATAAGCCGGCGAGCTTGGCTATATATACTATAAACTGCAGTACTCTATCTGCCCTATAATTCCACTCAACTTACCCTGGAATTGCTTGAAGATGGTTTCTCTGCTCTTGTTTTTAGGGTGCACTCTACGCTCGTCTCACTACCATTCCCGCACCCTCTAATATTACTACGCTTTTCTTGCTTTGCCCCTCTTGAGAACTCCCAGAGGATAAATAAGAGCCATTTTGATGGTTGCCTGCGATTCGGCAAAACACCTCCATCTTGCTTGATCCCGTCTTCAGCGGAGCATACTATGCTCAGGACAGAATGAGCTAAACGTGTCAACGTATTCAACTTCGTGTCGCTCGACTCTTTCGTCTTCTCTGATCGGAGATCTCAGAGTTTTTAGTAAACACTCTGAGATCTCCGATCAAAGAAGACTAAAGAGACGAGCGACACGAAGTTGAATAAGTTAACACATTTAGGTCATTCTGTACTGAGCCTTAAGCTTGTATGTATCAGCACAATATCGGGATATAAATCTGGGACATGGGCTTCGATTCTGGGGCTATCACTCTTCCACGCCTTACTCATTTCAGGAGGTTAGACCGGAGTCCTCCTGAGACTGTAACGTGTCGAATTCTTTCTTTCTCCGTACAGTCGCAAATGCGTGGCTCTCAGCCACTCTCGAGAATCTAAAATTCTCGCGGCCGTTCTTGAGTGCTGCGACTTGACCTCTCGTGGAACTCTCTTAGTGTACACAGAAGTTTTTAGGATATTCACGGCACATGGTTGGAAAGCTCTAATGAGACACACAGAAAGTGAGACGATTTCGAGTGGAGTTTGGTAGCATTTAAAGCCAAAGCGGAAACCTCTAAAATTTGGCCAGATATGAGAATTTCCGAAATCTCTTTTCAAAAAAGACAATCTCACGTACTGTACCAAAACTTGAAACCGATTTTTCAGTAGCAGATGTCGTAACCTAATAACCGTAAGCATTTTCGCATAGCCACGTATGGCACGTGTCATACATGTCGGCGTTATCACACGCAGGTGACGCCAAGGGAGTCGATGTAGGAAGCGGCCTTTATGTGTGGAAGGATGGAAGGGAAGATGCGAACGAAAGGAAGGCGCCAAGCACTCGGTTACGATCGGACGTATCAACTTGTATCGCGAGGAGAGGGGTAACAAAGAGAAGGAAAGCCCCCCTCGAGATGAGCGGTATGCGCAGGAAATGCGCTGTGCACTCGACAGCTCGGAAAAGCTGCTTGGGTGGCCATGGCGCCCTGAGCCATTCGCCATGTCTGGAAGTATCAGGGGAAGTTGGGTTTGTGCCATCCTGTTACGTGAGGAATTGTAACATGGGGGAGGACGTGGATGTCAGCGGGGCCGGGTGCTTGGGCCTGTCTTTTGCTCTGGCTCTATCATAATGGCAGTCAATTTTGGGTCCCCCCGCAAGTCTTTTGCTTACACTGGACCCAAAATATTTTCACACAATCCTAAGATAACCAGATCCCGTTTTGTTCTATCACAAGAGCTACGCTATCAGCGAAACTCCGCTGATAGCACAGCCAAATTTGGGCCCCCCGCATGTCTTGTGCTTACACTGGACCTAACCCATTTTCATACAAACTTGTGATAACCAGATCATGCTTTGATCTTTTACTATCCGGTTTTCTAGCCTGGAAAGTCGCTCTTCCAGTTATGATTGGCCAGTAGCAAAATTACAGTGAAACTTTCCCTCCTGCCAAACTCACCAGGCCTTTGGAGTGAATAAATTTACCGAGCTCTCTGGATGTTGGTGTGCGCCTCTGAGAGAGAGCTATGGGATCCCCCTTTTATTTGTATTTTCTTTAGTTTCTGTTGCTCTGTACGCTCTTTACTTGGCGTGCAGGTAGGGACGACAGAACATAGCTATAAGTTGTTTACACCCGGCGGCGCGTGGTGCTGTGACGCGCGCGCGTCGTTTTGCTAACCCCTTCTTGTTTTAGGTAGCTTGAGGACGGAGCGTATTTGGGGAGGCGTTTTGGACGGCTTCTGCTTATTGCCGTTTGCGCGAGAAGACGCCGCGGCCGACTGCCTTGCCGTGAGCGACGGCAATGAAGGAGGAGGAAGGAGAGTGTTCGTGACTGTGAGCGTGAACAGATAGATTACTTCTATTTACTGGTGTGTTGATGGCGAGATTGGAGGTTGATGGCTGTTTTCTTTTTGCTTTCTGATTTGCATCGTGGCGGCCGAGAACTCGATGTTACTATGCTAACTGCCTACGCTGATTATGCCAAGACAACCTACCACCAGGTCATCTTTGCCAAGACTACCTACTACCATGTAATCTATTCCAAAACCTTCTATCATCATGGCATCGGTCCTCGTTTCAAACCAATCAAGGAGCCGTCAGAGCCGACGACGGGGGATTCTGAATCCAAACGTCGCGGCTATCAAGACCCTTAATTAAGGGTCTTGACAGTCGCAACAACATCCAGCGTGCGGAGCGTAGTCGGTACTGGATATTTCTTGTGTCTTAGCTTCTCTAGACGTCCATCACCGCGACTAATCTTAAGATTTAAGCTCACAAGATGTGCAGGTCCGCTTTTTTACCTCCCCTAATTTCTTGAAGAAGGTCCCCTCCCCTTTCGAAGATGACTCGCTTCTGATAAAAATCTGCGAAGAGATAGCAGAAGAGCTCACGGATGCTCGACGCACTTTCGTTAGCAGGGCAATTTAAACGTTCTACCGTAATTTGATTGCTGAGCTGACAAAGATGTTCGAGAATACGCCAACATTTTTAGGTTCGTCTAAAACATAGGGCGAAGTGTGAGCCTAGAGAGTACAACTGAAAACGTTTACACACGGTTAGGAGCCTACGGTGGCAGCCCTTCGGCGCTATAAACCGAACGTTACTTACTATTTGCGCAAATAAGAGCAAGCGTTGACGAAAAAACGTCTTGTCGAACTCGCTTTATGACTCTTCTTGTTTGGGTATCTCCACTTTACATGAAGAAGCAAAAACCTCTACCAGCCCTATTAGCGCATACGAATGACCGCTGTTTGACTATGGTGAGCTTGATGTCGACGATGAGTTTGGCGATGAGTATGGCAGGCAACAATATCCTCCTTCTCCCTGGCACTGCCATAATCCTTCTCGTCATTATCTTCAGCGACACTGACCTCAAAGTCCTTATCATCCCAAGTCTCGCCCTTACTCTCACTCTCACTTTTGCAAACCCCCTCCTCAACACACGACGCCATAAATTTCCTGCAAGCAAATTCCTTCCCTTCTCTTCCCATCCTCCAGCCCCTCGGAAATCCGATCCAAATCATTCCCCTCGACAACCTCGCGTCCCCCCTACGACAAATCTCCATCTGCCCACTAGCCCGGTCCGTAACGGCCTCCCGCACCATCTCGTCCTCTGCGGCCACACACACCATCTCGTACA